>JAJOZX010001149.1:317500-332500 GCA_023014485.1 Bathynomus jamesi | reverse complement strand
AGTTGAAGACTATATATAGGTTACAAAATATATATATATATATACACACACAGTGTGTCCGTAAAGTCATGGTGGGATTTTAAATAGCTATATTATTGCAACGAAACATGATAATGAGATGAAAAAAAGGCAAATTGAAGAACAACTCTAAAAGAATAACTTTATTTAACGTAGTTCGATATGGGCTCCTCTGGTAACCCTGCGGACATCTAGGCGGTGATTCAATTCCAGCCACACACGCCCAAGAACATCAGGAGTGACGGATGCGATAGCTTCCGTGATTCGCTCGTGCAAGTGATGAATATCCCTAATGGGTACACTGTACACGCTTTGCTTGACGTAACTCCACAAATAAAAGTCCAAAGGTGTCAGGTCCGAAGAGCGTGGAGGCCATGGCTTCCATCGTCCTCTTCCTATCCATCTCTGTGGAAATTTTTCATTAAGGAATTCTCGAACAACGTTGGCATAGTGCGGAGGAGCACCAGCTTGCTGAAAGATGACATTATTGTCAATAAATTGGGGTCCTGCAAAATGTTCCAACATAGCGAGGTAGTTGTGTGACGTCACAGTGGGTTCCGCGAAGAAAAATGGGCCATCACTCGATCTCGTGCTAGAGCACACCACACATTAACTTTCGGGCTATTACGCTCATGTTCAACATAGGCATGTGGACAGCCTAGACTAACTACGAGATAAAGGTTAAGCTTAGCCTAGACTAACTACAAGATACAACTTTGAGAGTTGTTCTTAAATTTGTCATTGTTTCATCTCATTATCATGTTTCGTTGCAATAATATAGCTATTTAAAATCCCACCATGACTTTACGGACACACTGTATATATGTTAACCCATCCGTCTATGGCCCTGGGGTGGTTCGGATCGACGGGGGTTCTAGTTCGGAGGCAGCAACGGATATTTCTTCTATAACATTCTAATTCTTTTCGGTCGCCTCTTGTTAAACTCTTGGCTACAGACTCGCCAGACTGTTATGCCAATATCTTACTTAACTGACTAAATTCCTGAAGAGAACAAGGCTCGAAGGAAAAGATAAAAACTTTTTCTACTGTGGTTTACTTCTCAAAATATACAGGTATTGCTCTGGATTTACAGGGGTAGAGGTTCCACCTCTTTCGACCATGGCTCAGGCCGGAATCTAAAAAGTTAAGGAGGCAAGGGGCCTCTACCCCCTCCTCGCAAGGCTGCTAACAAAGGAGTCCTAATGAAGTGCTATAATGTAGTGACTTGATGAAGAAGTGTCCAATTTTACAAATACATGTATAACATAAACCTAAATGTTTGGGGGAAGACAGTTGAAGGTTAAGTTTCCCCCCTTTTAAACACATGATCAGATGGTTTGAAAAATTTCAACTAAAAACAATAAAAAAAAATAAAAATAAAAACTAATCGTATATTTTTGCCGAATCTTCATTTCTGAAGGCGATATCATTTCGTAATAGTACACATAAGTACAAATTAAGTACACGACTGAGTACGTATTAATTTTGGTTCATTACAACTACGATTACAATTATGGATTACTTCACATTCGCTTATGATTGTTCATTACAGTTCTATTAAAGTACATTCTTACATTATAAATTAAATCATTACATTTAATTACAGTTTCATTGAAGTACATTACAAGTTATTATTAATTACAGCTTCATTAAAGTACATTACGTTATATTAAATTAAAATATTACAGTTAATTACAATTAAACAGTTACTATAACTTTGTTTTGTTTTTTTACAGTGTTTCATATTAATAGACAATTTAGATGTTAGAAATATAATACAAAGTACATGGCACATACGAGATAATTTATTTACGAAATAATATGCTATAATATGTTATGAATTTGAAATCAGAGCGAACGGAGATATTTTATCTTTGAGGCGCTCGAATCTGTCGTAGTGAGCGGAATTCGATCTTACTAAGCATCTATGAATATCTTGCGAGGGGTGAACGCACTTGAAAGTAAAAAAAATAAAAAATAAAAAAAATAATACGAGAACGTATTTTTGCTTTTTCGAACGAAGGCCCAAAGTTTCGCGCTTCACAAATTGACACGAGTAAAAAATGAATATTTAATAAAATTTATATAGGACAATGATCAAGGGAAATCAATGACGGGAAAACGTGACGTATGGATGAATATGGTTGAATAATAATGCTTATACTACACAACACCACAACATTATTATTAAAGAATTTACCATACATTGCATACGGAAGATGTCCATATACCAAGCGCGTGACTTAGTGTACAAGGTATGGGAAACGTAAAGAGAATAAAGTTATTTTATGACGTCATAGTGTATAAGTCATTACTAGAAAAGATGAATTAGGGAAATACAGTAATGAATAAAGAAGTATAAATCGAAATTCTATCCAAAACTCGCTTAGGCGATTTTGGTTTCTTATGTAAAAATGGACATTCGAACATAAAAACTATACGAACATAAGTACTGCATGAAGACAATGAATCCATATAATGATGGTATAGGAATTGTTCATTGTTCACTTTTTACAGTTTCCCCCTCCAAAATGGTATTAATACAATAATATAATACAATTAATACATAATACAATTGAGAAAATAACATCGTAAGTAATTCAAGTTAGATGACGACATTCTTTTTTACAATACAAGTTTTATACAGAACGAGTTCGGGTAGTTGAGTACAATGCAGAGTATCAAATCTTTAAAATGACACTTGCTTACAAAATATAAAAAAAATTCAAAGATTAGAACTTTAATTTTAGAGAAACAATTAAGTTAGACAAACAATGATATGGTTAAATTTTTTTAGCAAATTTTATTTTTTTCTGTGGGATAAATTATGTACATAATGAATAGAGTAGATAAAGGAAAAATGTAAATCGTACAATCTATAAGCTAATTTTTATTGACTATTGTAGGTAAAAATAGAATTACGTAATGGATGATGTATAGACCTGTGGTCTAGTGTGTATTTGGGTGTATTAGGTGCAAAGTGTGTATTTTACAATTTCGAGGGACAGATTAGCTGATAGGATTGTTCAAGTAACTGAATAAATGCATGAGCAAGATATATTAGAAAGCAAAAATGATTAAGACTAAATAGCATAGTTTGCACTTACGTAATGAAATAGTTTTATTGTGATATTCAATGATTTTAGCATAAGGTTTGTATGTATGTAGTGTATATAGTGTGCATACATGCATTTTTATTGACTGTTGTAGGTACAAATCGAATTACGTGGTGGATGATGTATAGACCTGTGGTCAAATGTGTAGGGATTTGGAAGGTTTTTGAATTAACAAAGTTTAAAAATATGTATAAATAATTTAAGATGGGTTTAGGGTTATAAAATCTTTTAAGTTTAAGTCAGTTATTGTTATTATTATTATTATCATTATTATTATTATTATAAAATCCTTTAAGCTCAAGGACAATTATTATAAAATTCTAAATTACAGGTAGTATTAATGATGGTGTATGCATATGAGTTTTAATGCAAAAGTGACTGGAGGGACGGAACGTAAATGAATTCGAATGTGTCAAAAGTAATAAAATTCAATTAGGATTTAGATTTTACATAATTAATCAGTTACACGTATAAGGTAATTAAAAAAAAACTTAGAGGAACCTACAATTAATGAAAGTAAATCTCACGGTTTTAAAATTGAATTTCGACACACAATTAAATTCGACTACTAAAATTCATAGCCATATACTGTAGTAGTATGTCAATTTGACTATAATTTTCGTTTGATACCTTACAAATGGTACAATAACAATTTAAGGACAGTTACTCACGATTAATTGAACAAAAGAAAATTAAAAATACAAATTAAAAATAGAGATCAATTATGCATTTTAATGAGCTAACATAATTTTATAATATTCTTAAAAATAAAAGTAAATCGAACCATAGATGAATTTCGACCAAGAATAAAAAAGTTATTGAAATGGAAGGAAGCATTTCGAACAATCTTTTCTTTTAATAATTTCAGGTAAATTTTACATTAAAAATTATTTTTAGATAATAAAAAAAAATATTAAAAAGGTTTAATAATTTTTGCATGTTAAGTAGAAAAATTATACTCTTTCGTTAAATGTTGATAGAATTTGAATTATTTGATATTTTGACACAATTAATTAAATTCGACCAACACAATTACTCAGTATTCATCGAATAAAAAAAAATATAAAAAATATAAAAGTTAAGAATAGAAATCAATTATAAACTATAATGAAAAACTATATACTGTAATATAAAAAAAAACACAACCTAAATTGAGGTTATGCTCCATCGTACCAAAGAGGAATTAACCATGGTTGAACCATTTCTCTGGTTGACACGGTTCAACTGGGGTTGGGGGTGTTAAAATAAAGTAAAATAAAAAGAAAGTTTGGAGTACTACATTCGGGGGAATTGAGTGACTGAGCGGGGTGTATATGTCTGAAATTGACAATTACGTCTTTTGTGAGCACTTTGCTCTTTAAAAAAAGATTGCTTGTCACACTACTTAAAAATTAAAAGAGTTGAACAAACGGAGGGACGGCATGTTCCTCATATACATTACAATAATTACCAAAATCGTTACAACCTTTGTAAGAACGGTTTTGTTACAAATAATAAATTACAGAACTATATATTTATATACGCAATAATGGCATGAAAAGAAAAGACAAATCAGTCAATTTCCTTCTCACAAACAAAAAAAAAGGTTAAACTAAAGACGCAACCCGGTCAATTCAGGTTGAATTAAATTCTCTTTTACAGCAAAAAAAAAGGTTGAATTAAATTCTTAAATTACATTTTCTTAAATTAAATTCTTAAATTACATTTTCTTAAATTAAATTCTCTTAAATTACAAAGAAAAAGTTGAATTCAATTGACTGCATTGAAATGACTTGGGACTTGAAAACTAACTTCGACTTAAAAACTAACTTTGACAAAAAATTTGCAAACAAAAATATAAAATGTAAACAACATTTCACTCGAATGTACACGAAGGTACGATACTATTATGTTTGATACATAAAATAAAATTATTCTATACTGAATATAACTGAAAATAACTGAAATTAACTCTCTGAAATTAACTCTCTCTGAAATTAACTCTCTTTGAAATTAACTCTCTGTTACAATTAACTTCTGTGAAAATTAGTTTCACTAAAAAAAAATGTATCACTGGTGTCTGAAGTGTTCACTGTGTTTTGTGTTAATTCTGGCTCCATACTAAATATTAACTGTTAATAATAATGACTTTTCAAATGTTTAGAAATTATTTTAAAAAAGAGTTTTGTACTTAACAAAATTTTCCACAGGCGAAATCCTCAGAGACGTGTCCTGAAGACGTCTTCCTGGCTACTTTTTCTTGGATGAAAACTAGGCGTGGAGAACTTGGAGTCGTGACACACCGGTTCAAGGGTGGATGTTACGAACTAGAAGTCGTGACACGCCGGTCAACTGGTTTTATCCTGATGCAGGGTAATTTCTATCTTGGCCAAAGAGTGGCCACTTGTTAAAATCTTCTTGTTAAAATCTTCTTGTTAAAATCTTCTTGTTAAAATCTTCTTCTACAAATCTTCTTCTAAAAATCTTTTTCTTATCCTGGTAAATGGTCGCCACAATGTTAGACCCCATATCTTCTTCTTATCCTGGCTATAGGGTCGCCACAATGTTATCCTCCTTCTATGTCCCTCTGGGGTGCTTCGTATCGACGAGGCGTTCTTGTTTAGAGACAAGGCAGCAACGGATATTTCTTCTATAACATTCTAATTCTTTTCGGTCGCCTCTTGTTAAACTCTTGGCTACAGACTCGCCAGACTGTTATGCCAATATCTTACTTAACTGACTAAATTCCTGAAGAGAACAAGGCTCGAAGGAAAAGATAAAAACTTTTTCTACTGTGGTTTACTTCTCAAAATATACAGGTAGTGCTCTGAATTTACAGGGGTAGAGGTTCCACCTCTTTCGACCATGGCTCAGGCCGGAATCTAAAAAGTTAAGGAGGCAAGGGGCCTCTGCCCCCTCCTCGCAGCAAGGCTGCTATCAAAGGAGTCCTAATGAAGTGCTATAATGAAGTGACTTGATGAAGAAGTGTCCAATTTTACAAATACATGTATAACATAAACCTAAATGTTTGGGGGAAGACAGTTGAAGGTTAAGTTTCCCCCCTTTTAAACACATGATCAGATGGTTTGAAAAATTTCAACTAAAAACAATAAAAAAAAATAAAATAAAAACTAATCGTATATTTTTGCCGAATCTTCATTTCTGAAGGCGATATCATTTCGTAATAGTACACATAAGTACAAATTAAGTACACGACTGAGTACGTATTAATTTTGGTTCATTACAACTACGATTACAATTATGGATTACTTCACATTCGCTTATGTTTTTTCATTACAGTTCTATTAAAGTACATTCTTACATTATAAATTAAATCATTACATTTAATTACAGTTTCATTGAAGTACATTACAAGTTATTATTAATTACAGTTTCATTAAAGTACATTACGTTATATTAAATTAAAGTATTACAGTTAATTACAATTAAACAGTTACTATAACTTTGTTTTGTTTTTTTACAGTGTTTCATATTAATAGACAATTTAGATGTTAGAAATATAATACAAAGTACATGGCACATACGAGATAATTTATTTACGAAATAATATGCTATAATACAGTGCCCGCGAAAAGTATCCGATCACCCTTGAAATTTGTATTTTTTACATAAAAAACAATGTTTAAATGTATACTAACCTTATATTAGTATTTTGTCATCTGTCCTTTGGTTTGGATGACTTGTTCTAGACGTTTTTGGCATGGATTTAATCAAGTTTTGACAACTTCCACTGATATTTCCTTGCACCATACCTTTTTGATGGCCTCTTGTAATTTTTCGACTGAGCCAGTGTCGTGGCATTCAACCTTATTTTTTATTATTAGCCACAGATTTTCTATCGGATTGAGATCTGGACTATTACCAGGCCAATCCAAAATATCAAATTTATTGTCAGTAATCCATTTTGTCACTATTTTGGCCCTGTGACATGGTGCACCATCATGCATGTATGTTTTTGTCCTTTGGATTGCCATTGCCATTAGAAGTTTATCCTGTAGCATTGCTAAATACCGTGCACCATTCATAGTTGTGTTCTTCGGAAGAAAATATAAGTTTCCACGCCCATAGTAACCGAAACAACCCAAACCATCACACTTGGAGGGTGTTTCATTGTCTTTAGGGTGTATTTAGGGTCCATCCTATTTGAGCCAATAGGCCGGCGAACCTTTTTTGGACAACTTCTGAATGTCAAAAATGTCGACTCATCGCTAAATAAAACCTTCTTCCAGTCATCAACAGTCCAATGAATGTATTTTTTACAAAATGCGACACGTTTTTTACGCATTTTTTCATTAATGAACGGTTTCTTAGCAGCATGGCGAGATGGTAATCCGAGTTCTTTTTGGAGCCGCTCCTGGATAGTTCGTTCAGAAACACCAGATAACAAATTATTCATATTAAATTTTATTTCTTTCGCAGTTATTGTTGGGTTTTTCAATACTAAACGTTTCATAAGTTTGTCTGTTCGCGAATTTGTTTTTCTCGGTCTGCCAGATCGTTTTTTAGGGACTGGCGTGGTTAGGCCACCATTGTTCTTAGCCGTGAAACCCATAAATTAACGGTACTTTGGGATATGTTTAATTCCTTAGCTATCTGTCTCTGTGATTTCCCACATGCATGCAAGCAACAATAGCACCTCGACATCACTCTTAAGTTGTTTTTTAGCACACATTATATATAAATTTTATTTACACCACTTTCTGTAAAAAAAAAAAAATATCAAGAAATTTACAAAAACAGTGAAATCTGACAAATTTGAGACACAGCCACCGCGCAACGAAGGCTACCAGAACACTAATTTGAGAATGCGTTGGATAGCTCTCATATCAGCGAGCAACCTCAAAGTTACCAGATGTCGCTAGAACAAATAGAAAGTGAATTACGTGTCTCTGAATATTAAGGGAAAATATTGTATTTTCTTGAGTGATCGGATACTTTTCGCGGGCACTGTATGTTATGAATTTGAAATCAGAGCGAACGGAGATATTTTATCTTTGAGGCGCTCGAATCTGTCGTAGTGAGCGGAATTCGATCTTACTAAGCATCTAGGAATATCTTGCGAGGGGTGAACGCAATTGAAAGTAAAAAAAATAAAAAATAAAAAAAATAATACGAGAACGTATTTTTGCGTTTTCGAACGAAGGCCCAAAGTTTCGCGCTTCACAAATTGACACGAGTAAAAAATGAATATTTAATAAAATTTATATAGGACAATGATCAAGGGAAATCAATGACGGGAAAACGTGACGTATGGATGAATATGGTTGAATAATAATGCTTATACTACACAACACCACAACATTATTATTAAAGAATTTACCATACATTGCATACGGAAGATGTCCATATACCAAGCGCGTGACTTAGTGTACAAGGTATGGGAAACGTAAAGAGAATAAAGTTATTTTATGACGTCATAGTGTATAAGTCTTTATTAGAAAAGATGAATTAGGGAAATACAGTAATGAATAAAGAAGTATAAATCGAAATTGTATCCAAAACTCGCTTAGGCGATTTTGGTTTCTTATGTAAAATGGACATTCGAACATAAAAACTATACGAACATAAGTACTGCATGAAGACAATGAATCCATATAATGATGGTATAGGAATTGTTCATTGTTCACTTTTTACATATATATATATATATATATATATATATATATATACACAGGGGTTAGACAAAATAATATGAACACCTTGATAAATGGCGGTTTTTATTCTTAATATGGAGTTGGTCCTCCTTTAGCGGCAACAACAGCTGCAATGCGTCGGGGAATTGATTCATACAGCTTTTGGACAGTGGCTAGAGGAATCCTGAGCCATTCTTCGAGCAAACCCTGCTCCAGTTCCTCCAAAGACGCCGGCGGTGGGAATCGGCTTCTGACCTGCTGTTCCAACTGACACCACAGATGCTCGATAATGTTAAGATCCGGGGATTGAAAATTCATTTGTTCTTGTGCTAAAAATCGGTAGTTTTTCCTTACAAATTTGTATGCTCCTCCCACAATCCTTTAATGTTTAATTTCTAATTTTAATTTTTATTTCTCCGTTTATTATATATATATATATTTTTTTTTTCTGTAACCTATATATAGGCTGTAACTCTTTATGTACATCAGTGTTCCTGAGGATGTCATTAGAGGAAAGCGCTTGAGCACCATTCTGTGTTCCTTTCCTTTGTGGTTTTATTCATCATATGTATATATACACTGTATATATGTATATATATATATATATATGTATTTATATTATATATGTATATGTTATAATTGTATATATATATATATATATATATATCTATGTGTGTGTGTATTATAATATATGTGTGTGTATATATATATATATATATATATTATATATATATTATATATATAATATATATATTATTATTAGGGCATTCTGCGGCTATAGGGGTGATGTACAAAGTTTGGAATTCAATACCACACACATGTTTAATCACGTCCATTTATTAACGTGACAACACAAACAAATTTTATTCAATTTGAGTACTATTTACTGGTCCCCCAAGAGCCTCCTTCAAGTCTTATTGGGGAGATTATGGAATCAGCTGAACAAAAAATGTACTTCCGTAACTTTACATCCAAAACAATTAACAGAAACCTTAGTCTTTTCAACACATTAAGAAAACAATGAAAAATTTACCAACATATCCATAGGGATCATATGTAATGGGACTTCTTTGCACTGGGCATGGTCTTCCGATGATGCTCAATCACTTGGAATGCCAATTCTTTCTCGTCTTCGCGCTGGGTGATCGAGCTGTTGAAGTCAGTTGCGAGCTTCACCGCTCGCTCAGCGCACTCATTGACGACCCGAATGGCCCTAACTCTCTCCTTCATCGCCACCAGGTCTTCCATGTAGTGGGGAACTTTGAGTCCCATGCATTTGAAGAAGTTAGCAGTCCGTTTAGTCACGAAGTCTGGGAGAGTGAGCAGATACGGCGATTTCATGCACTTTGACTCGAATTTTCTTAGCCCCTTCTTGCGCGCAGGGACCTCATGGAGATTTTTAAGCATATGCTTCTTTTCCAAATTGTCTACCTTATCCGAGAAAAAGGCGAGACCAACAAGGTCTTCACTGAGGTACCAGAGGTGGTTCTGAGCCTTGGCTATCGCAATGGTTGCAACTGCCTCGTCTTTGGTCTTGTATCCTTCAAGCTGTCGGAGGAGCTCGATGTCGTTTCGAGGAGCATCGACGCCACTTGGTGCCTCAAACCACGCTCGAAGGTAAATCATAGTGGAGAATACGTTGATGCGTCGCAGCGCCTTCTCTTCCGACGGCGTTAGGGAAAACTGCCTCCGAAACAAGAAGATCTTGAGGGAAGAAATTCCTTTTGCCATCCACCTAGCTCGGTGGAATGCTCCGGGATAGCGGAAGAGACTCTTCTTCTGCTTCCTTGGAGGAACGGTTGCCCCCAAGAAGAGAAGCGCCAGCTCCATGTATTCTTGGTAATCATCCCGGTCCTGCTTCTGACTAAGTCTGGCACTGATGAATTCAACAACACTGTTCCGGTTATCAGAGACAAAAGTCTGCAAGGGGTCAGGGTCTTGGGGGTCATCTTCAAAGGGATGGTAACTGCCCTGGTCAATGAAGCTCCAGTAATCCCTGAAGCGAGCAAACAAAGGAATGTTCGGGCCAGAGGAAGAAAAGAACTTGTCGAAGACTGCAGTGACCACCAACTCGTGAGTGTGGTGGCGGCAAGCGAAGAAGACGAGCGGACGCTGCAAGCCTTCTTCAATTGTGACACATGCTCCTGTGTGGAGACCTGTATTTGCCGCCGTTGTGTCACGACATATTCCTGCAATGAATGGTTTCACCTTCGGCCAATTGTCCAGCACGGTGAGTATGGCATCTCCCATTGCTCTTCCGGTTCCTGATGCAATTTTTGGAATGGCCAGCAGCTTTTCGAAGCCTTCTCCTGATACAACGATGGGTAAGCGATCCGATTTACCACCTCGTTCGTCGGGAAGGATCTTCCCATCGAAGTGGAGAATGCACGGCTTCTGGGGGTCAAAGTTGGTCATAATGTCCTCGGCAATTCTGTGTCGTGTTTTGGTTCTGGCATCGTGAATGGAGGTCGCTGAGAGCGTCAATTCTCGCACATTCACCCCAGCTGCTGACAGGGCAGGAGCGACGATGTGTATGGCTTTTTGCACGCTTGTATTTGTCCGGTCAAGGGCCGCGACTAACAGGGGGTCATCGATAACCCGGCGAGGGTCCATCATCATGGCTTTTGGCTGAGAGCCACATTGGCGGAGGCGGTGGCTGACCTGAGTGAATTTCTCTCCCGAAGACTCGGTGGAGCTGGACGAGCTGCCAGTCAATTCTGCATCTGCCTCTGCATGCTCCGGTTCCCGTATTCGTTTCATTTCCTCCTTAGACTTGTGTCGTCGTCGCTCCTCGTTCTCCTGCTTCATTGCCTTGGCCTTGGATGCTTTGGCAAATGCAACGTCTTCTGGGCCAATGACCATCTTTCTCATTGTCCGTTGGTCTTTAAGGAAGTCGCAGTCCTCTTTATTTGTCTTCGAAGATCCAGCTTCAGAGTGAGCAACATCAAACAAGGTCTCCATGTCCAACAAGAACTGTTGTTCATGAGCTCGCTGTGTTTCCCTTCGTCGATCCTTGTGATTAGACAACTTCACGTACCTCTCGTGAAGCTTTTTGAGCTTGGCAACAATGTATGGCTTGTGGGATGTCTTCAACGATGCTTTTGTCTACACCTCCATGAGTTCTTCGGCCACATCACTACATGCTCTTGGAAGGCTTTGCTTCGTGACTCGTTGGATGAAAACGAACGCTTTCCAACTTCACACATAGTGGGAAGCTGTCTCATGGAAGAGAAATCCTCCTCCCTGAGGTCCCCGAGAAGCCACAAACTCACTTGCTTGCGTGTTGTTGCCATCTGTGAAACAAATAAGACTCATTAGTAGTGGTACGACACGTCAGACTGATAACACAGTTTGTAGGCAGGCAGCAGATGCCCACCTAGTGGGGATGGGTTGATGAACGGAAAGTGGTTGTGTGTGTGTGTGTGTGTTTGGGGACGAGTAGTGCTAGTCGTGTGCTCGTGTCGATTGTGTGCTCGTGTCAATACACTCGCTGTTTCAACGCTCTACAAGTTGACCCAAACTTACAAGGGGCTTGGGGGAGTGGAACGAATGAGACTATCAAGACCATTGTTTGTGTGGTTTCCTTTTAGTACAAATGGATCCAGTTTAGCATATGTGCGTTGCTGGATTTCGAACTTCGTGTTCTCGGAATGCCCTAATATATATGTATATATATATATATATTATATATATATATATATATATATATATATATATATATATATATATGTATATATATATATATAGAGGGTGTCTCATAAGACAGGCATCATAGCATAGGAGAAATTCATGTTTTTCTATTTCTACAAACCATAATTCATATTTTTCTTATGCTCGGGATGCCAATTTCCCGTCCACCACTTTGTTCAGTGACAAGGCTGTTTTTTTTATGGAAATGGTGAGGTAAATCGACAGAACACCCGCTACTGGTCTCAAAACAAACCTCACTGGTATACTTCTTCAAAGGAACAAGGTTCATCTCGGGTGATGGTATGGTGTGGCATTTGGAAGGATCGCATCATAGGCCCCCTCTTTTTCGATGAACATGTCACTGGAGGCACCTACCTACGTATGCTCAAGGAAGAAGCATTTCCCAGTGTCTTGAACGAAGAAGGAAATTTCCCAACATGGTTCCAGCAAGACGGCGCTCCTGCACATTACAGCACCCAAGTAAGGGAATACCTGTACCAACAATTCCCTGGTCATTGGATAGGACGTCGAGGGCCTGTGGAATGGCCAGCTAAAAGCCCGGATTTCACGCCAATAGATTTTTATCTCTGGGGCCACTTGAAAGCGCTGGTATACGCAGAGAAAATTAGGAGTGTTGGACATTTGCGGCAGCGTATTATTGTGGCATGTAACACCATTACTCCTGACATCATTCACCGTGTGCTTGCTGACTGGGTATCACGTCTGAATTTGTGTATTGAAAACAATGGTGGCCATATTGAGCACGTTCTGTAAATAAAAGCTTTTGTTTTGTCTATTTTTATTATTTTTCCTATGATGCCGGACTTATGGGACACCCTGTATATATATATATATATATATATATATATATATATACTATATATATATATATATATATATATATATATATATATACTTACCTTACCTTACAACCTACAAAGGTTCCGCGCGATGATTCTCATTTCGCGAAGGTCAAGCTTGTCGCCCCTCCTCTCGAGTTGGCCTGGTGAAGTAGTGAGTTGGATTCTTGCGCTCTCCACCTCACATAGCCAGGTACGCCCGGCTCATCGGGGATTGTTCTGAGCCAGGCGTCTAGTCTTCTTTTGAAGATTTCCACTGCAACTCCCTTCGTGTTTCTTAGGTCTTTGGGCAACTGATTAAACAGTTTTGGTCCTCTCACTACAAAACTATTTTCTTTCAGGGTTAAGGATGTTCCCTCTCTCGCCTTCAATTTGGTAATACGACACAGTCTACCGCTTCTACTTTCCACCGTTGTTTGGGGGGTTATGGGATTCAGAGTAAGATTAGGAACTAGTTTCTCCATTATTTTCCAAGTGTAAATAATGGTGTATCGCTCTCTTCTCCTTTCCAGTGAATATAGGTCTAGTTCTCGTAACCTTTCCCAGTAATTTAGTTCTTTGCACCCATTGATCTTGGCTGTGAAGCTTCTTTGGATCCTCTCCAGCTGTCTAATGTCTTCTTTTTTATATGGGGATGTTAGGACCGAGCAGTATTCCAATTTGGGTATTATCAGGGTTTTCAGTAGAGGAATCATTACATTCCTATCCCTTCGTTTAAAGGTTCTCAATATCTGACCCGTTATTCTCTTTGCTCTGTTTACTGCTATCTTATTTTGTGTTTCAAATTTCGCATCATCTGTCATTATAACCCCTAAATCTTTTGCTCTGGAATTTGTCTGAATTTCCTGTCCATTTGGGGTATAATATTCCTTGGACTTTAGGTCTTCTCTTTTTCCGTACCGTAATAGCTGAAATTTCTCGGTGTTAAACTTCATATTGTTGTCTTCAGTCCACTTGTAGATTTTGTTTATGTCGGTTTGTAGAGATCCTATGTCTTCTGGGTTTCTTATTTTTCTACTGATCTTTGTGTCATCCGCAAAGGATGTTACTGTGCTGTCTCTGGTAACGTCCTCATCTATGTCAGCTAGCATGATTATGAAGAGTAGTGGAGCTAATACTGTTCCTTGTGGTACCGAGCTGAGGACCTCTGATTCTGATGAAGATACTCCTTGTACTGTAACGACTTGCCTCCGCTCACTAAGGAAATTATATATCCATTTCCCTACTTTTCCTGTTATTCCCATATATTTCAGTTTATGTATTATGATTCCGTGGTCACACTTGTCGAACGCTTTAGCAAAGTCTGTGTATAGCACATCATAGTTTTCATTACTTTCAAGTGAATCAATAATGTTGTTGTAGTGTTCCATTAGTTGTGATAGGCATGATCTGCCTGATCGAAACCCGTGTTGGTTATCATTGAATTTTTTCTGAGTTTCCAAAAAGTCATAGATTTTCTGTCTAACTATTCTTTCAAATATTTTAGTGAGATGAGATGTAAGCGACACTGGCCTATAGTTTTTGGCCTCGGATCGATCTCCTCCTTTATATATTGGGACTATGTTGGCGCTCTTCAGGATGCCCGGTATTTCTCCCGTGTCTAATGATCGTCTCCATATCCAGTATAGGGGCTCAGCGATTGCATTCTTGCAGTTTTTGATCAGTGTGGCATTCCATTTATCC
>JAJOZX010001149.1:230000-307500 GCA_023014485.1 Bathynomus jamesi | reverse complement strand
GCCAGTTAGGGTTAGCATTACTCCAATAACGTATGTTTTGCCGATTAACCTCTCCATTGACGTAAAAATTTGCTTCATCAGTAAACAAGATCTTACGTCAAACGCATATTCTTAGGGTATCTGAAACATAAAAACAAACGTTTAATTTTTCCTATGTATGGAAACTTACGGCCCACCCTGTATATGTCTATGTATATATATGTATATGTATATATATATATATATATATATATATATATATATATATATATATATATATATAGATATGTGTGTGTGTGGTTGTATATATGTGTATATGTGTGTGTATATATATATATATATATACGTTTATATATATAAGTGTGTATATATATATTATATATATATATATATATATATATATATATATATATTTACAGCAAACCCACAAGGAAAAAGAAAAACGATTCCAAGGTGTTTCGTGTATTCAGAGCTACACCTCGTCAGGTACCTCTCAATACACGAAAGACCTTGGAATCGTTTTCTTTTTCCTTGTGGGTTTGCAGCATTCATTCATTTCACGTGTTTAATTGTGAAATTCATCTCATTTATATATATATATATATATATATATATATATATATATATATAATATAATTTATATAAATGTGTGTGTGTGTTTTTTATATATATATGTGTGTGTGTGTATATATATATTTATATATATATATATATATATATATGTAAAAATGAACCATAAATAATTCCCATATTCCTATATTATCTTATCCTTCATGTAATTCTTGTATTCATTTATATAGTCTCTGTATCCATTGTAAGAAAAAGTATCCATTTTTAAAAATTCATGTGTTATATGGTTCATGTATTTATATAATCCTGTTATTCTTATATACTTAACTTTATATAATGCCTATACTCATATGTATGTACGTTGTGTATTCATTTTTACATAGGACCAAAATCGCCCAACGCGAGTTTGGATAAAAATTTTTAATTTGCTTTCTACTTTGCTAAATAATTGGTGACCTGTTTGTTTTAAAATCTCATAATCATTTTTTTAGATTTCGCTTAATAAGGAATCCTGTTTAAGCTTTGCAATGTTCACATTTTGTATACACTCTCTTTCGTTATAAACAATGAGATCATGTCTTGCCTAAGCATTAAAATTGTACATCTTAAACCTTAAAATTTCACTCATATGCATATTTTAGTGTAAAGATGCATAGTCCGATTTCCACTTTTAGTTAACTTGGCAGATCATGATAACATCAGATCTGAAAAGTCGCGGTTTAAGATAAAAATATGGTTTCGTCTTCAATATTTTGTTTACTCGTTCAGCCTTACCACAGCTAAAAAATTTACTTATTTTCAAATATTGTGCAAAAATAATACAGCCTTTTAGCATTTAATAATAATAATGTTAGCAGTTTTTGGGTATATAAACCCACTAAATTATTCCATTGTCATTCAGAAGCTAATTCAGAGGCTGAGCACTACCTGTACATTTTACAGTAAATTACAGTGAAGTAGTTTTTATTATCCTTCGAGCCTTGCTCTCTTCAGAAAACTTAGTCATTAAACTTTCCGGATACGCTATAAGAAGAATCCGGAACCTTCAGCATTTTAGTAAGTCTATCAGAGTCCTCCGAGCCACTATAGAAGAACTCGGAGAGTAATATAGAAGAAAACTACTTCAAGCACACATCCGTTGCTGCCACCTAACTAGAACCCCCGTCGACTTCGAACCAACACGGGCCATAGACGGAGGGGTTAACAACTGGCGACCCTTTAACCAGGATCTTCACGACTCCAGGATTCTTCCAGTCTTCCAGACCCTGGAACCAGAACCAACACCCAGTTGACCGGCGTGTCACGACTTCTAGTTCGTCACATCCACCCAGTTGACCGGCGTGTCACGACTTCTAGTTCGTCACATCCACCCTGAACCGGTGCGTCACGACTCCAAGTTCTCCACGCCTAGTTTTCATCCAGGAACAAGTGGCCAGCAAGACACGTCTTCAGGACACGTCTCTAAGGATTTCGCCGTAGGAATCTTGTTAAGTACAAACTCTTTTTTAAAATAATTTCTAAACATTTGAAAAGTCATTATTAACAATTAATATTTAGTATTGAGCCAGAATTAACAAAAAACACAGTGAACACTTCAGACACCAGTGATACATTTTTTTATTGAAAACAGTATTGTCACAGTTATTTTCACAGTTATTTTCAGTTATTTTTACTATTCTAGTTAGTATAGTATAATTTTATTTAATGTACCAAACATAGTATTACCATACCATCACGTACATTGAGTGAAATTTTGTTTACATTTTTATTTTTGTTTGCAATCTTTTCAAATTTTCCCCGAGTTAGGCAAATTGTTGTGCATTTATTTTTTTTAGATAGTGTAGTTAGGAAAACCCCTTAAGTGATCATTCCATGAATTAAGATCGGTCAAGCAGACCTAATTAGAACACATTAATAAGTACCTTCACATATGAGCGATTCAGACGGTGCGCTTTCTGACATCGAAAATTTACCTACACCCATTTTTCCACCTACCCCGCGCCCTTCAAACATACTCCCAAACACACAAGTCAGTATGTCTCAGTCTCAAACCCCCGCCCCAGCATACATTAACTTAGGCAGACTAGTAACCTTCCTCATACTGTTTTAATTTTTAAGGGGACCATAGATAATCGTTTTGTTGAACCGCGCGTAAGACCTTGGGTTGATCTTTAGAGCAACATTTCTTACGCGAAATATTACCGATGATGATATAAAAATAGAGAAGCAAAAAGATTTATTGACCCAAAGAAGGGAATCATGACACAGTCACTTACGTCCCATCAATTAGCGAAGCTACACATGGGACGATTTTAAACAAAACTTATTAGAATTTTTTAAAGAAATAACCCTTGCACAACCCTTAGCCACATTAGAAGCAGTCTTCCAAGCTAAATGGAAGAAAGAGGAACACGAGATTTAAACAATTTTATTACACGTACACAAAACTTGTAGGAGAAGCCCTCCGGGCCGCAGAAAATGCATGTGGCATAACTTTCACTTCGAAACAAAGAAATCTAATAGTAGCCACAACCATTTACCAAAACCTACCCGGAGCACCTAAAAAAAAGTTTCAGGAGTTTTTAAATGTTGACAAACCTGTCAGTGTAGCCATAAACAAAACACGGGAACATACCCCGATTTAGCAAACCAAAACTACCGAAAGGGTAGAGAAACCCCTGTACATTATATTCAGCAGCAGCAGCCACAACACCACCAACAGCAACAACAACAACATATAATCGAGGCAATGCAGGGAACACCCCAGAAACAAGCCCCCCAAACCCAGAATACACGCCCTCCTCCACAGTGTTTTAACTGCGATAGTTTGGGCACATGATAAGTCAATGTAATTACCCCTCGTATTGCTCCCACTGTCACGAACATGGTCATCGCCGTGGCGATCGCCAAAAGTGTGCTGATAAAGCCCCTGCAGGGTATAGACCCCACTTTCAGAAACCAAACCAACCACGTTCCCAAAACGTATCCCAAAAGTCACCAATCCCCAGAAACCAGTCCATTCCCAGCCTCAGTCGAACTACCAACCCAATAGATCACGACCACAGGGTCAACCACACTCTTACCCCATGTACAAACCAATACAACCAGCAAGGTCAACTAGTTCGGTACGTAGAAGTACCCGGGGAGGAATCATTTTCCCCAGAGTACAGTTTTCAAGAACACCCTCCAGCGTATGATATTCCCGTAGAATATGACCCAGGTCCTCCCATAGAAGACCATTCGAGCCCTTTTTTAGACCCTACATTGGAGGCGGTAGTTCAACCTCCTCCCTCCTAAATTACAGTAATGAGCCCAGATACGCACACAAACTCCCCATCAGGATAATAGGTGCGGACCTCCTAGATTTAATAATAAATTGTAGCACCGATAACCAAGAATTAACTGCTCTCCTAGATACAGGAGCACACGCGACGTTAATTAAGAAACAATGTGTAGATGATTTGCTAGAGAGTACAAATTACAAATATGAACTTAAGGCACTATCCTGCCAACTCAGAGGAGTTACGGGCACACCCATACCCACATATGGAGAAATTGAATTATATTTAGAAGTTGGAAACGCGGTATACCCCGCGAAATGTTGTATAGTGGACACAGTCGCCACCTTTCAGACAGACATCCTACTAGGTATGGTTTTTTTTAACCGGAATCAATGGGAGATTTACCAGCCGGAAAGTTAGTAAAGTGTCGAAATAGGAACACCATCTCCGCGAGATGACAGACAACTTAATACTAATAGACTTAGCTCAGTTCAGATTTCCGAAAGAATAGGACACCCCTTCCACTTGATAGCAGATCAAGTCAGCCGTTTGCATCCAGAGGGACAACCGCTCCAGAAATCAGACCCCAGGGTAATCAGTTTCCAGTTGTTGAATCCAGTTGGATCAACACAGCCAGTTTTCAGTCAGTCAGTTTCCAGACAGTCAGTTTCCAGACAGTCAGTTTCCAGTCAGCAGTTTCCAGTCAGCCAGTTTCCAGTCAGCCAGTTTCCAGTCACGCCAGTTTCCAGTCAGCCAGCTTCAGTTCAGCCAATAAGGCAAATTTTAGTTGCCAGACCAGAATCAGATTCACAATTTTTCATATGCCCTACCGAGCATATAACAGTAGCACCTTGAGAAGATTTGTTTCCTAGCAAAAGTAGTTAACAGTCAAGGAAAAATTATAGAGTCAGAGCGTACTCTGATTACAGAGAAAAGTAATTTCAAAAGAGATTTCTTATTGCCCAAGTCCTTAGTCAGAGTCAGAATTCAGCTATCCCTGTTGTTTGTTTAAACAAGGAGAAAGTCCTATAGAATTAACTTCAAATCAGAAAATAGGAACTGTTTCCACAGTAGAAGTAGATTCAGATTTCCCCATCAGTATGATAAATCGTGTTTCCAGTTCCTTAGAATTAAATCCTTCAGTACTAAAAGAAGAATATAAGAAATGTCTGGAGCACTCCTTTCAGGAGTCACCAGCTTTACAGGATCCCAAACTAATGGAATCACTTCTCGAATTCCTGATAAGAAATAGAGATGTGATTGCCCTAAAAGGAGATCCTCTGGGCCGAACTAATTTGGTCCATTTTGAAATCAAGTTGGAACCCAATTCCATACCCATTTTCATTCCTCCCTATCGGGTTCCAAATTCCCAGTTAGTCACTATTGAGGAACACATCAAGGACATGTTGGAGCAGGATGTCATTCAGCCTTCAGCTAGTCCCTGGTCCGCTCCCATGATTCTCGTCTCCAAAAAGGACGGAACATCTCGCCCTTGTATAGATTTTAGACGCCTGAACAACATTACCATCCCAGACCGTTTCCCGATTCCAAACATGCAGGAAACAATTCTGAACGTAGGGAAAGCGAACTTCTTTTCATCCCTCGATTTAGCATCGGGTTATTAGCAAATGGAGATCAGTCCCGAATCTCGAGCATTGACTGCTTTCTCCACTAACCGAGGCCATTACGAATTCCAGGTTTTACCTTTCGGAGTCCGAAATGGGCCTGCTAATTTCTCTAGGTTGATGAATATAGTCCTTTCCGACCTATTAGGTGTCGAAGCTCTCGTTTATCTTGACGATATTATCGTCTACAGTTCGGACATAAAAACACACTTTCAACGCCTTCAGAATGTGCTATAACACTTGAGAAAAGCACACCTTAAACTGAAGCTTGCAAAGTGCAATTTTTTACAAGAATCCCTGTTATACCTAGGATTCCTACTCTCGTCCACGGGAATTAAACCTGATCCAGCCAAACTCGAAGCCCTGGAAAGGTACCCTGTACCCAAGACCATCGACGACGCCCGTGCATTTATTGGTTTTGTCGGATTCTATCGGAACTTTATCCCCCAATTTTCGAATATTGCTAAACCCATTACTAATTTGTTCCAGAAAAATTCGAAATTTAACTGGGAATCCGATCACCAACATGCCTTTGAAACTTTAATTAATAAACTAACCTGTCATCCCATTTTACAATATCCTGATTACACAAGACCCTTCATCATAGCCACAGATGCTTCCTCCTATGGACTAGGAGCCGTCCTGTTACAGGACGTAGACGGTGTGGAATTACCCATTGCTTATGCCATCAACTTTCTCTCTGCACCTCAACGGAATTATTCACTACGACCGAGAGGCCCTAGCGGTATATTGGGCTTTGAAAAAATTCCGAAATATCGTCTATGGCTACGATGTAACCATCAAGACTGATCATAAACCACTCACGTACCTCTTCAAGGACAAGCTACTTGAAGGACGATTGAGTAGATGGGCTCTGTTGATTCAAGACTTTGCAGCGAAAATCGTATACAAACCGGGAAAACTGCGTTATTCCAGACGGATTGTCGAGACTTAAGCCCGACGCCCGAGTGAATAAAATAGGAATTCTCCCTGTCTTCGACTACGAGTGTCTGCAATACTCCCAACAACAGGACCAACACACCCAGAACCTTCGGGCGCGCCTGGAACAAAAGGAACCATCGAAGGTAAAAGAACAGTACAACCTCAAAGATGGGCTCGTACATTTCAGGAACGAAGATGGAAACGACCTCGTGGAGATACCAAAGGATCTCGTCGATATAGCCATTGGACTTTGTCACGACTCACCTTTGTATGGACACATGGGGCCGGATCGCACCATCAAGAGTCTTTTGGAGCGATATCACTTTCCCGAGATGAACAGAAAGGTACAAGAATACATCGCCGAATGTCCGTCATGTTTAAAGCATAAGGGCAACGTACCATCCACAGCTCCGATGCATAGATATCCAGTATGCCAAAGGCCCTGGCAAGAACTGGAATGGATATACTGGGACCATTTCCCCAAAACGTCAAAGGAAATCAGTACATCATTGTGTTACGGACCACTTCTCGCGTTACAGCGAAGTAGCCGCCATTCCACGATAACGCCCTTAGTTTTCACTTCCAAACTGTTCGAGTCACTCTGTAAACATGTGTAAAATTAAAAATACACACATTGTGGCATACCATCCGCAGCAAACGGCTTAGTGGAAAGGCACAATCGAAAGATCTTGCAAGCCCTGCGCCACGTTGTCGATGCATCCTCCCGTACATGGGATGATTCCCTTCCCATGGTACAAACAGCCATCAACAATGGCTATAATGTGTCCATCGGGGACACCCCTCATTTCGTGCTCCATCACTACGACAAGCGTCTACCTTTTGATTTGCCCGACAAACCGACCCGGCAGTCCTAACATCTTCCGAAATGGCAGAAGCAAATCAGCAACTAGCTGAACGATCTTTCAAGATTTTTGACATAATCCGCTATGCCCTCGACCAACGAAACGAACAGATGGAGCAAGAGCAACATAGTCGTCATCCCCGTCAACGGACTATAATCGTCGGTATGCGATGTTATCTGAAGAGCGTGAAACCGCCAGGTGCTCATCGCAAATTATACCCAAAGTGGGATAGCCCATATAGGATTATGAAAAACCTCGGAAAAAATCGTTATGAAATCCTCGACCTCCGTGATCATTCCAAACTAAAGATCATTCACGCTGACAATTTGAAGATAGCTTCCGAACAACACCTTCCCAAAAAAAAGCTGCCAGGCGTTCGAGCCGCCTATCCTTCAAAAGGTCAAGATATTAACAAATCGGGCAGGGATAAAAAAACTGAAGTGGTCACCGCGGGAACCGCTACCCATGACGAAGATTGGTACCTCGTAATACCACCAGTACTCGAGGCAATCTCTGAACAAGAGGAGGCCCCAGAGCCAAGCGTCCCATCGGACCCAGACCCTGGAGAAACCCCTTCGAGAGGATCACTCAGTGGAACTCCACCATCTCCTCCAACTCCACCATCTCCTCTGTCACCACCCTCGCCGATTGATGATCGACGCACGGACCCTACATACCGCACGCAAATGCATCACCCACGTGAACTAGAACCTTCACATAAGAAACGAACCCACTCAGAATCCGAGTTGAACGGTCGACCCCCATTGCCACCAAAACGAGGCCGACCCCTTCGACCACAAACACAAGGATCCACACAAGTATCCACACAACTACCCCCAGCTCCGTAAAACTTAAGGCGTAGAAATGAATAAAATTGTCCCCCTTATAATTTTCCAAATTATTTACTCTTGTAGACCTAGCATTAGAATTTCTACCGGAGTTGTTATAGAAAAACTTGCAGAAGGTAAATTTTTGAAAGGGCACGCAGACTTTATATAATTTGCAACCCCTGCTAGAATTAAAATCAATCTCCTTCAGATACAAACCCAATTAAAAACGTTTAAAAGTAAAGTCCAAAATTCTTTCCAAGGAAAAGATCAGATTAGTCGCGTTCTGTTTGAAATACCCTCGAAAATATTCAAACTACAGCACGCGCCTATCAGAAATACTAGCCTTACCATGGATACAAACTGAAACTAAAAATTCAGAAAACTTTAACCAAAGAAGTAAAAGGGGACTGATAGATATAGGAGGGAAACTGTTCAAAGGTTTATTCGGATTAGCGACCGAAGAAGATATTAAACGAATTGAACTTAAATTGAATCTCTTCGCGCGAAATCGACAATATAATGGACACATGTTAGAACAAAACTATTAGGTCATTACACGAAAACAATCGCTTCCTTCACTCCCTTTCGGACAGATTCACATACTTGAATCCATGTTAGCTCAATACAAAGAACACAAACGATATCTAGAATTAATGGAATAATGAACATACAAGTAACCCTAATCGATAAATACTTACAACGAATAACTACGATTCATTCCAAGGTTTTGCGTGCAACCCAGCTAGCCCATGGAAAAATCACTCTTTCCACCCTAATACCATGGGAAATACTTGAGTCCTTGATTCACACCGCCCAGTCACAATTAAATTATCACCATATTCCCACTCAACCACACTATTTACCCTCAATTTCTAGAATACACCTGGACTGTACATGGACCACGCCCCTACACATACCTCATAATTATACCATTTTTCGATGTCCTCACTTATGACGTATATAAATTTCACCCTTTCCCAACACCCTACAAAATAACTCTAATGTCTATCGATTGTATTTACCCACCGTACCACCTTACCTTTTCCTCACCAAAGATCTATCAGCTTATTCTATGATGTCAGATAGCGACGTCCGGCATTGCCGATTCCCGCAACCAAATAAACAACTCGTCTGCCCTCCACTCAAACCAGTTATTCTTCCAACTACTAGGTCTTGCTTTATCGATTTAATTCGTGACCGGCATGCCCCCGTATGTTCATTTAAAGATTTAATTCCCCTAAAACTATCCAACTAGAATTGGACCAGACATCTGGGTTTCTTTCGCGAACAGGACTGCCGCTACTCTCGAGTGTCCATCGAATTATTCCCTCATCACAATCCCTATGGTTATTCGGCTACCAATTGGTTGCTCCTTGCGTTCAAAAGCCCTCCAAATATACAACCCGTATAAGGTTACCCTTAATAACTCATACCCATTCCCGTCGCAAATTAAATTTAAACCCGTCATAGAGATCTTAAATCTCTCCATAAAACCTGTAACCATCCTACCCGAACTACATGCCCCTGAATGGAATGATCAATTGAGCCGGTTTAAAATTTCGGATGATAACCAAAACAACCTCTTACAAATACTACAACCGGTAACCATTTTCTCAACATCTGCCGTTAGTATCATTATTGTGTGTGCTATTATCCTCGGTATATTTGTGGCGAAAAGATCATTCTGGGAACAAAGAAAACCAAGTGACACGGAACATGAAACTATTTATGCACGACCAAGAGTGCGTACCCAGACCAAGTGAACTAGACTTAACCACCCGACTTATGTTGCATATATAAATCTGTATTATAAAACCAATAGTTATCATCTAGTTAGCATTAGTTAGGATGTTACGTTATTATATTAATATCATTCTAGAGGGAAGAGCCCTGTAAAAATGAACCATAAATAATTCCCATATTCCTATATTATCTTATCCTTCATGTAATTCTTGTATTCATTTATATAGTCTCTGTATCCATTGTAAGAAAAAGTATCCATTTTAAAAATTCATGTGTTATATGGTTCATGTATTATATAATCCTGTATATTCTTATATTTAACTTTATATAATGCCTATACTCATATGTATGTACGTGTGTGTATTCATTTTTACATAAGGACCAAAATCGCCCAACGCGAGTTTGGATAAAATTTTGATTGCTTTCTACTTTGCTAAATAATTGGTGACCTGTTGTTTTTTAAAATCTCATAATCATTTTTTTAGATTTCGCTTAATAAGGAATCCTGTTAAGCTTTGCAATGTTCACATTTTGTATACACTCTCTTTCGTTATAAACAATGAGATCATGTCTTGCCTAAGCATTAAAATTGTACATCTTAAACCTTAAAATTTCACTCATATGCATATTTTAGTGTAAAGATGCATAGTCCGATTTCCACTTTTAGTTAACTTGGCAGATCATGATAACATCAGATCTGAAAAGTCGCGGTTTAAGATAAAAATATGGTTTCGTCTTCAAATATTTTGTTTACTCGTTCAAGCCTTACCACAGCTAAAAAATTTACTTATTTTCAAATATTGTGCAAAAATAATACAGCCTTTTAGCATTTAATAATAATAATGTTAGCAGTTTTTGGGTATATAAACCCATTAAAATTATTCCATTGTCATTCAGAAGCTAATTCAGAGGCTGAGCACTACCTGTACATTTTAGCAGTAAATTTACAGTTGAAGTTATTTCCCCTTCGAGCCTTGCTCTCTTCAGAAAACTTAGTCAAAACTTTCCGGATACGCTATAAGAAGAATCCGGAACCTTCAGCATTTTAGTAAGTCTATCAGAGTCCTCCGAGCCACTATAGAAGAACTCGGAGAGTAATATAGAAGAAAACTACTTCAAGCACACATCCGTTGCTGCCACCTAACAGAACCCCCGTCGATCGAACCACACGGGCCATAGACGGAGGGGTTAACAACTGGCGACCCTTTAACCAGGATCTTCACGACTCCAGGATTCTTCCAGTCTTCCAGACCCTGGAACCAGAACCAACACCCAGTTGACCGGCGTGTCAGACTTCTAGTTCGTCACATCCACCCAGTTGACCGGCGTGTCACGACTTCTAGTTCGTCACATCCACCCTTGAACCGGTGCGTCACGACTCCAAGTTCTCACGCCTATTTTCATCAGGAACAAGTGGCCAGCAGACACGTCTTCAGGACACGTCTCTAAGGATTTCGCCGTAGGAATCTTGTTAAGTACAAAACTTTTTTTAAAATAATTTCTAAACATTTGAAAAGTCATTATTATTAACAATTAATATTTAGTATTGAGCCAGAATTAACACAAAAAACACAGTGAACACTTCAGACACCAGTGATACATTTTTTTATTGAAAACAATATTACAGAATTGTCACAGTTATTTTCAGTTATTTTTACTATTCTAGTTAGTATAGTATAATTTTATTTAATGTACCAAACATAGTATTACCATACCATCACGTACATTGAGTGAAATTTTGTTTACATTTTTATTTTGTTTGCAATCTTTTCAAATTTTCCCCGAGTTAGGCAAATTGTTGTGCATTATTTTTTTAGATAGTGTAGTTAGGAAAACCCCTTAAGTGATCATTCCATAAATTAAGATCGGTCAAGCAGACCTAATTAGAACACATTAATAAGTACCTTCACATATGAGCGATTCAGACGGTGCGCTTTCTGACATCGAAAATTACCTACACCCATTTTTCCACCTACCCCGCGCCCTTCAAACATACTCCCAAACACACAAGCCAGTATGTCTCAGTCTCAAACCCCCGCCCCAGCATACATTAACTTAGGCAGACTAGTAAACCTTCCTCATACTGTTTTAATTTTTAAGGGGACCATAGATAATCGTTTTGTTGAACCACGCGTAAGACCTTGGGTTGATCTTTAGAGCAACATTTCTTACGCGAAATATTACCGATGATGATATAAAAATAGAGAAGCAAAAAGATTTATTGACCCGAAAGAAGGGAAATGCTCATGACACAGTCACTTACGTCCCATCAATTAGCGAAGCTACACATGGGACGATTTTAAACAAAACCTATTAGAATTTTTTAAAGAAATAACCCTTGCACAACCCTTAGCCACATTAGAAGCAGTCTTCCAAGCTAAATGGAAGAAAGAGGAACACGAGATTTAAACAATTTTATTACACGTACACATAAACTTGTAGGAGAAGCCCTCCGGGCCGCAGAAAATGCATGTGGCATAACTTTCACTTCGAAACAAAGAAATCTAATAGTAGCCACAACCATTTACCAAAACTACCCGGAGCACCTAAAAAAAAGTTTCAGGAGTTTTTAAATGTTGACAAACCTGTAAGTGTAGCCATAAACAAAACACGGGAACATACCCCGATTTAGCAAACCAAACTACCGAAAGGGTAGAGAAACCCCTGTACATTATATTCAGCAGCAGCCACAACCACCAACAGCAACAACAACAACAATATAAATCGAGGCAATGCAGGGAACACCCCAGAAACAAGCCCCCCAAACCCAGAATACACGCCCTCCTCCACAGTGTTTTAACTGCGATAGTTTGGGCACATGATAAGTCAATGTAATTACCCCTCGTATTGCTCCCACTGTCACGAACATGGTCATCGCCGTGGCGATCGCCAAAAGTGTGCTGATAAAGCCCCTGCAGGGTATAGACCCCACTTTCAGAAACCAAACCAACCACGTCCCAAAACGTATCCCAAAAGTCAACCAATCCCCAGAAACCAGTCCATTCCCAGCCTCAGTCGAACTACCAACCCAATAGATCACGACCACAGGGTCACCACACTCTTACCCCATGTACAAACCCAATACAACCAGCAAGGTCAACTAGTTCGGTACGTAGAAGTACCCGGGGAGGAATCATTTTCCCCAGAGAACAGTTTTCAAGAACACCCTCCAGCGTATGATATCCCGTAGAATATGACCCAGGTCCTCCCATAGAAGACCATTCGAGCCCTTTTTTAGACCCTACATTGGAGGCGGCAGTTCAACCTCCTCCCTCCTAAATTACAGTAATGAGCCCAGATACGCACACAAACTCCCCATCAGGATAATAGGTGCGGACCTCTAGATTTAATAATAAATTGTAGCACGATAACCAAGATTTAACTGCTCTCCTAGATACAGGAGCACACGCGACGTTAATTAAGAAACAATGTGTAGATGAATTACTAGAGAGTACAAATTACAAATATGAACTTAAGGCACCATCCTGCCAACAGAGGAGTTACGGGCACACCCATACCCACATATGGAGAAATTGAGTTATATTTAGAATTGGAAACGCGGTATACCCCGCGAAATGTTGTATAGTGGACACAGTCGCCACCTTTCAGACAGACATCCTACTAGGTATGGATTTTTTTAACCGGAATCAATGGGAGATTTACCCAGCCGGAAAGTTAGTAAAGTGTCGAAATAGGACACACCATCTCCGCGAATGACAGACAACTTAATGCTAATAGACTTAGCTCAGTTCAGATTTCCGAAAGAAATAGGAAACCCCCTCTACTTGATAGCAGATCAAGTCAGCCGGTTGCATCCAGAGGGACAACCGCTCCAGAAATCAGACCCCAGGGTAATCAGTTCCAGTTGTTGAATCCAGTTGGATCAACACAGCCAGTTTCAGTCAGTCAGTTTCCAGACAGTCAGTTTCCAGAGTCAGTCCAGTCAGCCAGTTTCCAGTCAGCCAGTTTCCAGTCAGCCAGTTTCCAGTCAGCCAGTTTCCAGTCAGCCAGCTTCAGTTCAGCCAATAAGGCAAATTTTAGTCGCCGAACCAGAATCAGATTCACAATTTTTCATATGCCCTACCGAGCATATAACAGTAGCACCTTATGAGAAGATTTGTTTCCTAGCAAAAGTAGTTAACAGTCAAGGAAAATTATTAGAGTCAGAGCGTACTCTGATTACAGAGAAAAGTAATTTCAAAAGAGATGTTCTTATTGCCCAAGTCCTTAGTCAGAGTCAGAATTCAGCTATCCCTGTTGTTTGTTTAAACAAAGGAGAAAGTCCTATAGAATTAACTTCAAATCAGAAAATAGGAACTGTTTCCACAGTAGAAGTAGATTCAGATTTCCCCATCAGTATGATAAATCGTGTTTCCAGTTCCTTAGAATTAAATCCTTCAATATTAAAAGAAGAATATAAGAAATGTCTGAGCACTCCCTTCAGGAGTCACCAGCTTTACAGGATCCCAAACTAATGGAATCACTTCTCGATTTCCTGATAAGAAATAGAGATGTGATTGCCCTAAAAGGAGATCCTCTGGGCCGAACTAATTTGGTCCCTTTTGAAATCAAGTTGGAACCCAATTCCAAACCCATTTTCATTCCTCCCTATCGGGTTCCACATTCCAGTTAGTCACTATTGAGGAACACATCAAGGACATGTTGGAGCAGGATGTCATTCAGCCTTCAGCTAGTCCCTGGTCCGCTCCTATGATTCTCGTCTCCAAAAAGGACGGAACATCTCGCCCTTGTATAGATTTTAGACGCCTGAACAACATTACCATCCCAGACCGTTTCCCGATTCCAAACATGCAGGAAACAATTCTGAACGTAGGGAAAGCGAACTTTTTCATCCCTCGATTTAGCATCGGGTTATTGGCAAATGGAGGTCAGTCCCGAATCTCGGGCATTGACTGCTTTCTCCACTAACCGAGGCCATTACGAATTCCAGGTTTTACCTTTCGGAGTCCGAAATGGGCCTGCTAATTTCTCTAGGTTGATGAATATAGTCCTTTCCGACCTATTAGGTGTCGAAGCTCTCGTTATCTTGACGATATTATCGTCTACAGTTCGGACATAAAAACACACTTTCAACGCCTTCAGAATGTGCTATCACACTTGAGAAAAGCACACCTTAAACTGAAGCTTGCAAAGTGCAATTTTTTACAAGAATCCCTGGTATACCTAGGATTCCTACTCTCGTCCACAGGAATTAAACCTGATCCAGCCAAACTCGAAGCCCTGGAAAGGTACCCTGTACCCAAGACCATCGACGACGCCCGTGCATTTATTGGTTTTGTCGGATTCTATCGGAACTTTATCCCCCAATTTTCGAATATTGCTAAACCCATTACTAATTTGTTCCAGAAAAATTCGAAATTTAACTGGGAATCCGATCACCAACATGCCTTTGAAACTTTAATTAATAAACTAACCTGTCATCCCATTTTACAATATCCTGATTACACAAGACCCTTCATCATAGCCACAGATGCTTCCTCCTATGGACTAGGAGCCGTCCTGTTACAGGACGTAGACGGTGTGGAATTACCCATTGCTTATGCCAGTCAACTTCTCTCTGCACCTCAACGGAATTATTCCACTACGGACCGAGAGGCCCTAGCGGTATATTGGGCTTTGAAAAAATTCCGAAATATCGTCTATGGCTACGATGTAACCATCAAGACTGATCATAAGCCACTCACGTACCTCTTCAAGGACAAGCTACTTGAAGGACGATTGAGTAGATGGGCTCTGTTGATTCAGGACTTTGCAGCGAAAATCGTATACAAACCGGGAAAACTGCAAGTTATTCCAGACGGATTGTCGAGACTCAAGCCCGACGCCCGAGTGAATAAAATAGGAATTCTCCTGTGTTCGACTACGAGTGTCTGCAATACTCCCAACAACAGGACCAACACACCCAGAACCTTCGGGCGCGCCTGGAACAAAAGGAACCATCGAAGGTAAAAGAACAGTACAACCTCAAAGATGGGCTCGTACATTTCAGGAACGAAGATGGAAACGACCTCGTGGAGATACCAAAGGATCTCGTCGATATAGCCATTGGACTTTGTCACGACTCACCTTTGTATGGACACATGGCCGGATCGCACCATCAAGAGTCTTTTGGAGCGATATCACTTTCCCGAGATGAACAGAAAGGTACAGAAGAATACATCGCCGAATGTCCGTCATGTTTAAGCATAAGGGCACGTACCATCCACAGCTCCGATGCATAGATATCCAGTATGCCAAAGGCCTGGCAAAGACTGGAATGGATATACTGGGCCATTTCCCAAAACGTCAAAGGGAAATCAGTACATCATTGTGTTTACGGACCACTTCTCGCGTTACAGCGAAGTAGCCGCCATTCCACGGATAACGCCCTTAGTTTCACTTCCAAACTGTTCGAGTCACTCTGTAACATGTGTAAAATTAAAAATACACACATTGTGGCATACCATCCGCAGGCAAACGGCTTAGTGGAAAGGCACAATCGAAAGATCTTGGCCCTGCGCCACGTTGTCGATGCATCCTCCCGTACATGGGATGATTCCCTTCCCATGGTACAAACAGCCATCAACAATGGCTATAATGTGTCCATCGGGGACACCCCTCATTTCGTTCTCCATCACTACGACAAGCGTCTACCTTTTGATTTGCCCGACCAAACCGACCCGGCAGTCCTAACATCTTCCGAAATGGCAGAAGCAAATCAGCAACTAGCTGAACGATCTTTCAAGATTTTTGACATAATCCGCTATGCCCTCGACCAACGAAACCAACAGATGGAGCAAGAGCAACATAGTCGTCATCCCCGTCAACGGACTATAATCGTCGGTATGCGATGTTATCTGAAGAGCGTGAAACCGCCAGGTGCTCATCGCAAATTATACCCAAAGTGGGATGGCCCATATAGGATTATGAAAAACCTCGGAAAAAATCGTTATGAAATCCTCGACCTCCGGATCATTCCAAACTAAAGATCATTCACGCTGACAATTTGAAGATAGCTTCCGAACAACACCTTCCCAAAAAACAGCTGCCAGGCGTTCGAGCCGCCTATCCTTCAAAAGGTCAAGATATTAACAAATCGGGCAGGGATAAAAAACTGAAGTGGTCACCGCGGGAACCGCTACCCATGACGAAGATTGGTACCTCGTAATACCACCAGTACTCGAGGCAATCTCTGAACAAGAGGAGGCCCCAGAGCCAAGCGTCCCATCGGACCCAGACCCTGGAGAAACCCCTTCGAGAGGATCACTCAGTGGAACTCCACCATCTCCTCCAACTCCACCATCTCCTCTGTCACCACCCTCGCCGATTGATGATCGACGCACGGACCCTACATACCGCCCGCAAATGCATCACCCACGTGAACTAGAACCTTCACATAAGAAACGAACCCGCTCAGAATCCGAGCTCAACGGTCGACCCCCATTGCCACCAAAACGAGGCCGACCCCTTCGCCACAAACACAAGTATCCACACAAGTATCCACACAACTACCCCCAGCTCCGTATAACTTAAGGCGTAGAAATGAATAAAATTGTCCCCCTTATAATTTTCCAAATTATTTACTCTTGTAGACCTAGCATTAAATTTCTACCGGAGTTGTTATAGAAAAACTTGCAGAAGGTAAATTTTTGAAAGGGCACGCAGACCTTTATATAAATTTGCAACCCCCTGCTAGAATTAAAATCAATCTCCTTCAGATACAAACCCAATTAAAAACGTTTAAAGTAAAGTCCAAATTCTTTCCAAGGAAAAGATCAGATTAGTCGCGTTCTGTTAGAAAATACCCTCGAAAATATTCAAACTACAGCACGCGCCCTATCAGAAATATAGCCTTACCATGGATACAAACTGAAACTAAAAATTCAGAAAACTTTAACCAAAGAAGTAAAAGGGGACTGATAGATATAGGAGGGAAACTGTTCAAAGGTTTATTCGGATTAGCACCGAAGAAGATATTAAAAGAATTGAACTTAAATTGAATCTCTTCGCGCGAAATCGACAATATAATGGACACATGTTAGAACAAACTATTAGGTCATTACACGAAAACAATCGCTTCCTTCACTCCCTTTCGGACAGATTCACATACCTTGAATCCATGTTAGCTCAATACAAAGAACACAAACGATATCTAGAATTAATAGAGAAATAATGAACATACAAGTAACCCTAATCGATAAATACTTACAACGAATAACTACGATTCATTCCAAGGTTTTGCGTGCAACCCAGCTAGCCCATGGAAAAATCACTCTTTCCACCCTAATACCATGGGAAATACTTCAGTCCTTGATTCACACCGCCCAGTCACAATTAAAATTATCACCCATATTCCCACTCAACCACACTAATTACCCTCAATTTCTAGAATACACCTGGACTGTACATGGACCACGCCCCTACACATACCTCATAATTATACCATTTTTCGATGTCCTCACTTATGACGTATATAAATTTCACCCTTTCCCAACACCCTACCAAAATAACTCTAATGTCTATCGATTGTATTTACCCACCGTACCACCTTACCTTTTCCTCACCAAAGATCTATCAGCTTATTCTATGATGTCAGATAGCGACGTCCGGCATTGCCGATTCCCGCAACCAAATAAACAACTCGTCTGCCCTCCACTCAAACCAGTTATTCTTCCAACTACTAGGTCTTGCTTTATCGATTTAATTCGTGACCGGCATGCCCCCGTATGTTCATTTAAAAATTTAATTCCCCTAAAACCATCCAACTACGAATTGGACCAGACATCTGGGTTTCTTTCGCGAACAGGACTGCCGCTACTCTCGAGTGTCCATCGAATTATTCCCTCATCACAATCCCTATGGTTATTCGGCTACCAATTGGTTGCTCCTTGCGTTCAAAAGCCCTCCAAATATACAACCCGTATAAGGTTACCCTTAATAACTCATACCCATTCCCGTCGCAAATTAAATTTAAACCCGTCATAGAGATCTTAAATCTCTCCATAAAACCTGTAACCATCCTACCCGAACTACATGCCCCTGAATGGAATGATCAATTGAGCCGGTTTAAAATTTCGGATGATAACCAAAACAACCTCTTACAAATACTACAACCGGTAACCATTTTCTCAACATCTGCCGTTAGTATCATTATTGTGTGTGCTATTATCCTCGGTATATTTGTGGTGAAAAGATCATTCTGGGAACAAAGAAAACCAAGTGACACGGAACATGAAACTATTTATGCACGACCAAGAGTGCGTACCCAGACCACGTGAACTAGACTTAACCACCCGACTTATGTTGTATATATAAATCTGTATTATAAAACCAATAGTTATCATCTAGTTAGCATTAGTTAGGATGTTACGTTATTATATTAATATCATTCTAGAGGGAAGAGCCCTGTAAAAATGAACCATAAATAATTCCCATATTCCTATATTATCTTATCCTTCATGTAATTCTTGTATTCATTTATATAGTCTCTGTATCCATTGTAAGAAAAAGTATCCATTTTTAAAAATTCATGTGTTATATGGTTCATGTATTTATATAATCCTGTATATTCTTATATATTAACTTTATATAATGCCTATACTCATATGTATGTACGTGTGTGTATTCATTTTTACATAAGGACCAAAATCGCCCAACGCGAGTTTGGATAAAATTTTTGATTTGCTTTCTACTTTGCTAAATAATTGGTGACCTGTTGTTTTTTAAAATCTCATAATCATTTTTTTAGATTTCGCTTAATAAGGAATCCTGTTAAGCTTTGCAATGTTCACATTTTGTATACACTCTCTTTCGTTATAAACAATGAGATCATGTCTTGCCTAAGCATTAAAATTGTACATCTTAAACCTTAAAATTTCACTCATATGCATATTTTAGTGTAAAGATGCATAGTCCGATTTCCACTTTTAGTTAACTTGGCAGATCATGATAACATCAGATCTGAAAAGTCGCGGTTTAAGATAAAAATATGGTTTCGTCTTCAAATATTTTGTTTACTCGTTCAGCCTTACCACAGCTAAAAAATTTACTTATTTTCAAATATTGTGCAAAAATAATACAGCCTTTTTAGCATTTAATAATAATAATGTTAGCAGTTTTTGGGTATATAAACCCACTAAAATTATTCCATTGTCATTCAGAAGCTAATTCAGAGGCTGAGCACTACCTGTACATTTTAGCAGTAAATTACAGTTGAAGTAGTTTTTACTTATCCTTCGAGCCTTGCTCTCTTCAGAAGAACTTAGTCATTAAACTTTCCGGATACGCTATAAGAAGAATCCGGAACCTTCAGCATTTTGTAAGTCTATCAGAGTCCTCCGAGCCACTATAGAAGAACTCGGAGAGTAATATAGAAGAAAACTACTTCAAGTCACACATCCGTTGCTGCCACCTAACTAGAACCCCCGTCGACTTCGAACCAACACGGGCCATAGACGGAGGGTTAACATATATATATATATATTATATATATATATGTGTGTGTGTGTATATATATATATATATGTATATATATTATATATATATATATATATATATATATATATATATATATGTTTGTATATATGTGTATATATATATATATATATAATATATAGTATATATATATATATATATTATATATTATATATATATATATATATATATATATATATATATATATATATATAATATATATAACACACAGGGTGTCCCATACGTCCGGCATCATAGGAGAAATTCATATTTTTCTATTTCTACAAACCATAATTCATATTTTTCTCTTTCTACAGGCCATAATGTCTGAGAGCAAGGAAGAACGATCCAGATAATTCTACTCATAGGAAATCGGAGTCAAAGAGAGGCCGCTGCTGAATTAACAGACTGCATCCAGACTGCGAGCCAATAACAGAGTTGTGTTAGCAGACTTGTTGCAAAGTTTAAGGAAACAGATCCATAGAAGATAAACCACGCAGTGGACCTTCAAGGAGGTCCACTGACGATGATACAGCGACTGTTATCCTGGCTCATTTTAACAGAAGTCCCAATAAGTCTCTTCCGCGATTGTCCGCCGAGACAGGAGTGTCGAAAAGTAGCATCCATCGCATTCTTCAGGCTCACAAATGGCATCGATATAAACTTCAGATCCTACAGAAATTAAGCGAAGATGATCCCGACCGGCAGATGGAATTTTGTGAATGGGATACGGAACAATATGCTCGGGATGCCAATTTTCCGTCCACCATTCTGTTCAGTGACGTGGCTGTTTTTTATGGAAATGGTGAGGTAAATCGACAGAACACCCGGTACTGGTCTCCAAACAACCCTCACTGGTATACCTCTTCTAAGGAATAAGGTGCATCTCGTGTGATAGTATGAGTAGTATGCCCGCAAAAAGGGAGACAGAAAATGGATCAATTTGAAAATTTCCCCCCTCACCGTCCTTCATGAGGATCCTTCACCGTCCTTCATGACGGTCCCTCCTTTATGAGGTGTCCTTCATGGTTCTTTAAAAAAAAAAAAAGGAAGAGAAAAAAAGAAAAGGAAGAGAAAAAAAGAAAAGGAAGAGGAAAAAATAGAAGAGGAAAAAAAAGAAAAGGAAGAGAAAAAAAAGAAAAGAAAAAAAATTCACCATCGTATTCCTCCTTGAAAAAAAGGGGGTTCATCATCGCATTCCTCCTTGAAAAAAGGGGGTTCATCACTGCTTTCCTCCTTGAAAAAAGGTGGTTCATCATTGCTTTCCTCCTTGAAAAAAGGGGGTTCATCATTGCTTTCCTCCTTGAAAAAAGGGGGTTCATCATTGGTTTCCTCCTTGAAAAAAGATTTGCCTTCACCTTCCTTAAAAAAAAAAGAAAATGAAAATAACTCCTCTGGGGTTTTTTCATGAGACAAACAAACAAACGAAAACAGACAAACAACTATTGGAATACTTTTTGTTCCATCGTGTTCGTTGATCTGATAGTTCCAATACCATATTATCTCTTCAATTGTATTATCACTTTCGTAATTGCATACATCACAAATTAAAAACTCAGACTAAACATGTTTTAAATCAATAACATTTTCTTTGATTAATACTTGTATAATATGAAGTTAAATAAAAATTTTAAATTTTTTAAATATATTAAATATTATTTTCAATTATCGGGGTAACTTTTGCTTATCCAAATTAAATTCGTTTATTCTACATTAATGCGAAATGAAACGAACTGAAAAGGCTTATTGGCAGACTATAGTCCATATGACAAATATTATCAAACTACATTATGCAGTTAAACTTACAATTAAGTGTTTAACCGGCAGACCTATTATTATTTAGCTTCAATTAACATCTTAAACATTATTATTTGTATATAGATATATATATATATATATATATAATATATATTATATATATATAAATTTCACAATTAAGCACGTGAAACGAGTGGATGTTGCAGATATATATATATATATATATATATATATATATATATATATATATATATATATATATTGATAAGTTTTACTGATTTAATGTACAGTATTTGCACATTTCTTTTGCTGAGTACGTAGGCAACTCGGTTCACCATCTTGCCAGATTTTCCAGGCTAATTAATAGTAATAAATTTTAAACATATATAATTTTTTCTAGTAATTTAACTGTAACGCGAAATAGTTAGTTATTATTGTTACCAGCTTTTGGCTATAAACTACACAGGCCTGGGAATAAGACGTTTGTAAGAGATGTTTTCTTACTATTAGTTGATTTATATAAATCAATTAGTCTGATTTCGAATAAGGTATCCATTTTTTATCACGTAAGGAATTTCTGAAAACTGGATGGGAAAAAACCGCTACATAAATAAATATTAGTTATTTCAATTTACATTAGGTACCTATTTCGTTATGTTATGGTCCTTTTATTTTAGGTAATAATTCTGTAGCACCCATTTCAACATCCATCAGTAAGCAATCGTCATGCTGACGTCACACCTTCATTGATATCTCAGTAGCTTTTAATCAAAATTTAATTGAATCAGTTTTAATAAAAACCACTTACACGTGTAATATGAAATGACATTTTGTGAAATTCTGTACGTAGTGTCGATAAACTAATATTATTTCCGGAATCAGCATGCAAAATTACTATACAGATAATACACTATTTCGAGCAACAAAAACATCTACTAGTCATTGTTAAACATTCACATTCAGAGATAGCTGCAAATACGCATCCTCTATAATGTTTCAAATGTAAATTTAATTTCAAAGCGCCTTAACATGTAACATTGTCGGATATATTTTAAATATTTTTACTCGAAATGAAAATCATTGATTTATTCCTACGGCCTTTAATCATTTATAACACGAATTTCATTACACGTGAGTTTAAAACAGAAGCGTATTTATAATGCAGATTGTGTAGACGAAAACATGAAATACAATATCTCTATAAGTACACGATTATTTTAAAATTATTGAAATATGCAAGATTGAAAATTGATCAGTTCATCATTCTCATTTATAATAGTGTTACACTAAATTCTGCAAAAGCCGTTTTCTATGCACATTACAATACAGAAAACGGTATTTTGGCTAATGAAATTGGATAGCAGCAAAATAAATATATTTGTTTAGAATCATTCTATAATTTTAAAATACTACTTGTAAGCAGTTAGTTTTACTAATACCCGTTTTCAGCAACTTTCCGGAATTATACGAACCGATAGGAATTGCGAAATTCCCAAAACGTTATATTACATTATAATACGCTATAATACGTTTCAAAACGTCTGGAATATGAGTTGCTGGATATATATATTTGTACATTGAAGGAAGAGCCCTTAATTTATCGTTGCAAAGATACATGATTGCAAGTATAAAAAGCATTCGTTTTTCTCATTAACAAACCACGAGTTCTGTTGGTAATATTAAACAAATTGCATAATGAAATACACACCGAATTGAAATTATGGCGAAATACGGCAACTATCTATGCAATTGCAACACAGCGAGATGCAACTATTTAAGTCCATACTCTAATCGAAATCATCACTTTTCATGCAATCTTTACAGCGGAAAGTTTGTTAACACTACACCTTCTTTACCAGCTTGTAAGTATTTTAAACTTTTTAGCATGTTAAATGTTAAGCATTATTATTAAGGAGAGGCTTTGAGTGAAATTCATTCTAGATGTTCGATTCCTTTCTGGTTCACGAATATATATATATATATATATATATATATATATATATATATATATATATATTATGTTGCATTTATCAGCTATCTACAAAATATCGATCTATATTTAGACTAATAATTTGGTTATTACATAATACTACAATGCCGTGATACATAAAATTTTTTAGTTTCTCTTCAACAAAGAGTCCCCCTGAGTTTAGAAACGGATTCAATTTAAAGAAATTAAAAGCTTGTAATGTTCTAACCCACAACACATTGAATGTTAATTTGGGACTATTTACAATAAGCCGTCTTAATTTCGCATCTATCATTTTAAATAAGCCGCAGGTATTTTCTGTAGCTAAATTATTACGGTTTCAACCTCCAGAACCTATGGTAGGTTTGCAAAAATAAAAATCTGATCATTCTGTATGATCGTGACAATGTAATTTAAAGAATATTAGCTAAGATTTTGCAAGTTAACTATATAAAGCAATAAAATAAATTTTATATTATGAAAATTTCTGCATGATACTCATCCATTTTTTAAAATCTATATACAGTATATAACCAGTAGTAGCTAAGAGAACGAGACATGATGAACAATGTGGGCATACGTTTAGAGCATTTTTAATTTTCGTCACTAATACTGAAAAGATAAAAATAAGAAATGTAAATGAAAATGAAAAGGCTTATTGGCAGACTATAGACCATATGACAAATATTATTAATACAATGGCATTTCATATACTAAGGATAGAAATATATACATTTGATTAGAAATAATACTGTAAGGTCGAAGTTAAGTGGAGCTACAGACAGACGTCTTCGTACCAAGAAGTCTATAGCTTAGAGGATGAATGGCAGGACTCATGGATAGCTTGGATAATGGGGTGGTTGATTCTTTGCAATAGACTGTAGTCTTGTTACCTCCGGGAAGCTCGGGACATTACGGGTAGCAAACATTTGCGAAGCTGAGCGTCTCGGGGTTAATTTATGTAAGAGTCTAAAAGACCTGTTGTACAGCAAATTTAGGGTTCTGCCAGGACCTTTTTTATAATTCACCCACAGTTGCTGTCCGTATATATTACTGCAGAAAGCACAAAAGAGAGTGTCTTTAGCTTCACTTGTACAGAATCTAAAGTTCCTTATGGTCATATTCGCTTTAGCACACAGACTTCGAGATTGTTTTCTTATATCCGAGTTATCACTCAAGGAGCTGGTAATAGTTTGACCCCAATACTTCACCATTCATTTTAAATCTTATATCAGCTAGCTGATTACAGCTTTTAGGATGAAACTGCATAACCTTAGTTTTGTAACATCAAAAAGATTATCATGTTTCTGCGAATACACTTCGCAGATATTTAGTAGCCGATCCAGACCTTTAACAGAGGGACTTATTTTCTCCATATCATCGGCGTAAACTAAGTTAATTATCCTTGTGTTATCTATACAACAAACCATTGTTGTCTCATTAAGTGAAGCAATTATTCCGTAAATATACACATTAAGCAGCATAGGGGAGAGCAAGGAACCTTGTCTCACCCCGCAAAAGGTGCCAAAACACTCGGATAGTACATTGACCCACCTAACGGTAAAAGATTGGTGGAATACCAAAATTTCAATAAATTTAATGTGTATATGGCAACATTCCTGTCTTCTAGTTTTTAAATAAATATTGTGGTCCACTTTATCATATGCCTTACTTATATCTATGAAACAACTATAATTAGTTGAATTACCGTCAATGTATTTAAATGTTGTTTCTTTAAGTACATAGATACACAGGTCAGTTGAGTGGTACCATTTAAAACCAAACTGATTAGGAGATGTCCATAGGAGATCATTTAATCGGAGTAACAAGAGATTTCTAGTAGTTTCGAGAAGCAGCAATCGATATACCCAAATAATATCACCAACAAAAAATATTCTGTGTTAATTATATTACTATAACATATATGTAGTTCCCCTTGTCACAGTATTATATTGTTCATTCGTCCAACATTTCTAGGAGACGCTGGGTACCACAAACAATCAAGATATGGACGTCGATCAAAATTTACTTGACACATTTGTACAGCTTCGTTCAGTATCGAATCGAAATCAACGAATATCCAATAACGTGGAAATGTAAGCATGCTTTACTTTAGTAATATATATATATATATATATATTGGCGGATGCAGTGGTTAACAACAACTTGTGAGAATGATCAACGTACGTAGGATTCTAAAAGTACATTTATACACATCACTCATTTCCGATGTTCCGTAAATATTTGTGCAGGTTTGAAGAAGAGCAGCTTTAGTTCTATACAAACTTCTTATACACGGCTAGTTACGTAAAGAGCTGGTACTGGCTCTCCTATATACATTTAAATTCTTGTACATATTCTGTGTTTCATTTCTTACTTTGGGTCTAATACTGGAAGAATGACCAGAGCTATCCTTACAGAGAGGCATGTCCTTAACCTTGAAACATTGAAAGAACACTACGGTTCAGTAAGCGTAACTCGTCAGCTTTCAGGAGACGCATTAAGTCTTTAACAGAAGGAACTGATAGCCTTCTTGTATTAGACCCCTAGTCCAAAACGTTCATATTCACATCATGTATACTACATTGAACTCATGATTCAGTCACAAATCATCAGTCGGCGGTATGGGCATCAAACTTTGGTTGAGAGAATGAATGCCAAACCTCACACCGCAAGAGATTCCAAAGCCCTAATACATCACATCAACATTGCCTAGTCATATAAGATTGACACATATATATATATATATATATATATATATATATATATATATATATATATATTATACAAGCATCATACCTTTAAATTAATTTTCGATTACTGTAGTAATATACCGACTTTTGGCGATTTGACCTTTAACTGGGTAGGCGGCGCATGCACCGCTTACCCTGACTGACTGCACGCCACTGGTATATATATATATATATATATATACAGGGTGGGCGGAAAGTAGCTCCCTATTTTGGATTGGTAAAAAAACACGTATATTATCCATTTATTTCAGAAGAAATAATATGAAAAGGTAGGCATACATGGTAGGTTTTCTCTAAAATTCAATGTGGGCTCCAACTCTTTCCACCAGCTTCTGGAGCCGCCCAGGAATGGCGTCCACTGACTTTAGCAGGAACTCCGGCGGGATGGAGGACATGACTTCCCGAATTCGGTCCTCCAGTTCTTCCAATGTCCTCGGTTTGGTGCGGTAGACTTCTTCCTTTACCCACCCCCAAAGAAAGAAGTCGCACGGTGTCAAGTCGGGGCTCCTGGCTGGCCATTGATGTGGACCACGACGACCCATCCAACGCCCAGGGAAGTGGGCATCCAGCCACTCACGGACAACAATGGCCAGCCAGGAGCCCCGACTTGACACCGTGCGACTTCTTTCTTTGGGGGTGGGTAAAGGAAGAAGTCTACTGCACCAAACCGAGGACATTGGAAGAACTGGAGGACCGAATTCGGGAAGTCATGTCCTCCATCCCGCCGGAGTTCCTGCTAAAGTCAGTGGACGCCATTCCTGGGCGGCTCCAGAAGCTGGTGGAAAGAGTTGGAGCCCATTGAATTTTAGAGAAAATCTACCATGTATGCCTACCTTTTCATATTATTTCTTCTGAAATAAATGGATAATATACGTATTTTTTTACCAATCCAAAATAGGGAGCTACTTTCCGCCCACCCTGTATTATATATATATATAATATATATAGTCATTTTACCATCCTGCTACCACCTAGTCGAGATGTTCATGTTGCTGAGTCTGACTCATAAACTTCAACAACAATCGTGGTCTTTTCTCAAATTTTCAATCTGCTGAACACCTCCTCACCTCCTCCAAACCTCATCCCTCACTGAAGCTCAGGTTCCTGTGATGACAGTCAGCAACGTCATTTCTGTACCCTCTTACATTCACTATACTCAGGTTCATTCCAAAGGTAGATGATATGTATATGTACGCAATGATCTAACTTGTACACGTATTCCCGAACCCCGAATTCTATATCCTCTGACTACGGCCTACAATTCATTATTAAACTAAATACACCTGCGCTGTTTCCCTGGCTCCTAATTCTACTACCTATCTAAATTTCTTTAACTACCGCACTGCCAATGTGGAATACATTCTATTCCGATCCCCATTGCTGAAATTTTCATTTTAGGAGATTTCCATGTTTACCAATACCTTTGACTTTCCTGAATGACCATGAGCTATTGTTCTATTTCATCACACTCTTTCAGGCATCTACCTAAGAAACTCTTCAGCAACTCATTTCTGTGATGTGAAACTCTTGCTATTGCGCTAGACATATCGAAAACTTTTGATAGAGTATGGTACAAGATTTAATTACCCAAATTGCTAACCTGTGGATTTTATACTACTAACAGCGTCTTCACCTCTAATTCTCCCTCTCGCTGTCCTATAGCAGCAATTGTAGATGACCTCTGTTCTTCACTTAAAGCTATCAACAGATGCGTTCCTCAGGGACTCTGTTCTGTCAGCCAATCTTTTCCTGTTATTTATTAATGAATTTTTAATTCGCCCTACCTCTCCTACACATTCCTATGCCTATGACCCCACGCATTACTTCTCAGCCCGCTACCCAGAGCTTCCTTCTCAACAGTCACACTATGACCCGTGTAGGATAACCATGGATCACCTGACTTCTGAGCTTTCTCTTATCTCTGATTGGGTCAGAGAATACATTGCGACTTTCATTGGATCAAAACTCGGTTCCTACGTCTGTCTATTCGTCACATTCTTCAACACGACCATAGCCTTGTCTCAACAACATACACCTCAGTCTTTCCCCTTCTCTTATCACCCCCGACATTTCCTTTCTCGTGATCTTTCCTGTAAAGATCGCATATACTCTCTCTCCAAATCATCTTCTAAGAGGCTAGGTGCAATGTACTGCTTATACATTTTCTTAGCCCTCGTTCAGTTGGTGTCTCTGTGCAGGACCTTATCCGTCTCTGTATGGAGTACGCTTGGAGGGCGTTTTCGTGGGCAATCGCACAAGTCTCCTCCTTCCTACATAAAAACAAAACAATACAAAAAAGAGTATTTTTTAAGCACTTACTCGCATGAATGTAATTCTTTCCACATATTATGGATTCATCATCTTTACATGTAAATACTTCAACAGCACGTTGCTGGGATAATACCTTTGCTTTACTCCATAGGCTTTCCTATATTCCTGAAAGTCTTGAAGAAGATTTGATATTTCTTGATAAAAAATTTATTAACTATTCAAAATGCTTTGAAGGCATATTACATTTGCAAAACTATATATATATATATATATATATATATATATATAAGATCATGTATAGAATTTGAAAATTATACAACTTTTTCATCAATGAATCTACAGGCCTTAATAAATGTACTAAGCATAAACATAGCTTTGATAAACCTTGTGGAGATACTTATAATACATGTTGATTGCTTTGTAAACCTGATTTTTCTAGAAAATCTAACTAATGTATAGTTTGTTTTTAAGAATCTCGTATTCAGCAATTTTCTCTTCTTTTCCAGGGCGTCGTGTGATGAGCCCTTTAAAAGACCCCGAAATGCATTACCACCATCATGCTCAAGTGGAGGTAAGTGGGATCGAAAGAACAACCAGAAACCCTTTGACCCTACTATTGAGGAAACCCCTCAAGCAACCATCCAAGACCTCTACACCTCCGCAGGTGTTAAAAGATCTAGGTCTGATGAATATCAATCTCCTGCCACATGCGGTGTGGATGCTAAACGAGCAAGATACAGCATATCGTTCAGCTCTGAGGACAAATATCCATCGCCGGCAGGCTCATTGTCGGGAGAAACAGATAAACAATGTCCTGAAAACCTCCAGCCTTACACGTCATCCTCAACACTCCATCCCCATTCAAAAGCGTTCGCTAGCCATACAGAGAGAATGAGCTATCATTCAGCCAACGGTGTATCTCTTATCTTAACGCAAAATGTGAGTAATACCCATACACTTTCTAGAAGTCGCTACAACGTCAGAATTGATCCCCGAGTCGCATTTTCGATGGGCTTCGAACAAGGACTCTCCAATGTAGTTCGATGTGTCATCGCATATGCTCTTCAGAACAATAATGATCGGGAGACCCGAGTAAGGTTGGCATTTGGGATTGAGCCAAATAGCATGGATAACGATCAGTTCTGGATAGTAATACCTTACAGAAACCTGGTGGCAGAAGATGACTACATCCTTTCACGTTTTGCACAAGCTTCTCAAAGTGGATCAAAGTTTAACCTGGAGAAATTCACGGTTGAAATTGATCATGTGTATCGTGTTGTGGGTCATAGTGCCACGCCTTATACACTTGACTTCAATTCTCAGGCTATTTTTAGACGACATATAAACGTCGATCGTGGTTGCGGATTTATAGCTATAATCCTGTCTCATATGTTTACCATGCTAAACAAGCCGTCTAGAAGCTTCTGACTGGAAGCAATCGTAGAAAGAGCACAAAAACTGGCTGAAGATTGTAAAATTGATTTTAACTGTAATATGGGGCCTGAAGAGTTGACGAAGGTAGAAGACCGTATGAAAGTTAGGATTGCCGTGTTTGGTCTGGATCAAAATGGCAGAACAACATATGTATTTAAAAGCAACGTGAGAGATCGTACAAGGCCCCTACTTATTTTAGGACTGTCAGGGTCAACATATCTCCCCATCCGTAATATAAGGTGCCTCTACGCGAGCTATGATAAAAGTCGAAAATATGGACGACATCATGATTTGTGTAAGGGGTGTCTCGAGTTTACGGATGATATAGTGAAACATTGTAAGGACTGTCACATGGTATGTGAGCAGTGTAAAAGCACCAAATGTGAAAGCCGTGTAGTTGAGGCTGAGAAAAGGGACTGTAATGTGTGTAGACGCACATTTTTCAATAATAGATATAAGGCGGATGGAGTAAAACATGTTTGTTATATGAAGGGTGCCAAGCCTAAAAACAACCCTTGTATAACTGTGTACTACGATATAGAAACATACACGAACGCTGAAACCAAAGAGGTTATTCCACATTTACTTGTGTGCCAGACTATCTGTGATGAGTGTATGGAGATCGAGTGTGATGAATGCCACAAATGTGGTAAACGGACAAATGTTTTTAAAACGATTGACCACGATAACCCTGTAAAACTATTTGTGTCCTATATTGTCAAGTTAGCTGACAAGTTCAAAAAAATGACTGTGTACATTCTCGCTCATAACGGGTCAAAATTTGACACACAGTTCCTTTATAAGGAGTTGCTTGAGCACGAATCCTCTGAGATATTTACAGGTGATCCCTTGAAAAGAGGTAACAAATTAATACAGATGCAGATAAGAGGCAATGTACAATTTAAAGACACTTTATTATTCACACCATGCAAATTAGCAAAGCTACCCAAGGTGATGGGGGTAGCAGCTGAAGTTTCAAAAGGATATTTCCCTTACACATTCCTCACTAGCGAAACTTTAAATTACGTAGGTCTACCTCCACCCAAACATTACTTTAACTATGAATGTATGAGTACAGATGAACGTGAAGATTTTGATCGATACTACATCAGTTTTAATGAACGTAATCCTTATAATATAGCTGATGAATGTGAGCGTTATTGCGTGAATGATGTGCGCGTGCTTAGAGTATGTTTCCAGGCCTTTAGAAGGATGTACATAACCCGCTTCAACTGTGATCCGCTGCAAGTCGCAGTCACGATCGCCTCATTATGCTTTACGGTGTTCAAGAATAACTTCATGCCTAAAGACACCTTAGCCGTCATTCCTCGAAACGCCCCGCGCAGTTATGGGCACAAGGCTGTTTACTGGCTCATACACCTACAGCAGCAGACAGGTGTATACATAAAACACGCTCGCAACACGGGGGAAGTACCCATTAAGATCAATGGCCGTGTTTTTTGGGTTGATGGTCTAAGCGAAAACCGTGCTACTGGTGAGAAGACTGTGTACTCCTTTAACGGTTGCTGGTGGCACGGATGCCCACGCCCTGAGTGTGGAATCGCAGGAGATATCCACGGTAGATCTCCTGCCGACTGTCTTGCGTGGACGCGCACCCGCGATCAACTTATAGGCTCCCAGTTCACTCACAAAGTCTTGTGGGAGCATGAGTATGATGCACGGATGGAAACAGATGCCCTGTACCGCGAAGAAATAAGGGCCATCAAACGTTCAATGGTGGTAGACCCCCTCAAATGCGGTGACAGCTTGTTCGGTGGGCGTACAAATCCCTTCAAGCTATACTTTCCACCCACGGAGGGTGTGAAGATCCATTACTACGACTTCTGTTCTTTATATCCCTACGTGATGAAGAACAATCCGTACCCCGTAGGAGCGCCTGAAAAGCTGGTGGGCCCCGCCATGCCAACCATTGAGGAGTTCTCAGCTAACTTGAATGACCTATACTTTGGCCTTTCTTTCGTAGACGTGCTCCCCCCTCGCGATTTATGGATGCCTATCTTGCCTGTTGTTTTAGACCACAAACTCATGTTCCCTCTGTGTGTGAAGTGTGCAGAAGAGAACAATGGCGATTGTGAACATACACCACACCAGCGCAAGATCAGAGGCGTATATACAAGTCCTGAGCTGGACCTAGCCGTTCGCCATGGGTATAGAATACTGAAGATACATGAGGTTTGGAGGTTTCAGAAGCTACCCAACCTTTTCACACCGTATATAAACGCATTTTTGAAGGATAAGGTTGAGGCATCAGGGTATCCGCGAGGAGTTGACACCGAAGATGAAAAAACGCCATATATACAGCGTTACCGTGACCGTGAAGGTATACAGCTTGATCGTACGCAAATTGTAAAGAATCCGGGCAAGCGCTTTAGTGCAAAGTTGTGCCTAAACAGTGTTTGGGGGAAATTTGCCCAGAATACAGCCAAGGGGAATGTACATTTGACGCAAAGTTATAGTGAAGTTTGGGGTTATGCCAACGCTCCCGATAAAGAGGTCATGGAGATTGTGAATGTAGGTAATACTTACATAATAAGGTACAACAGGACCGAATTAGCCACAGATACCTCAAGGGTTACAAATATACCTGTAGCCAGCTTCACAACGGCATACGCACGTATCAAACTTTGGGGTCTATTGCATTCTCTTGGACGGAGGGTGTTGTACGCTGATACAGATAGTGTGATATTCACAGAGAGGGTAGGTGAATATATGCCTCCTATTGGGGAATTCCTTGGAGAGTTGACTGATGAGATCAAGGATGAGTATGGAGACATCGCATACGCCGACTCCTTTATCTCAACAGGACCAAAATCTTATGGGGTACGGGTGAGGATAAGGGATGATACGAAGTATATCGTGAAGGCAAAGGGTATCACGCTTAACCAGGCAAATCGGCGGGTCGTTAACTTTGAATCGATGAAGGATCTATTGTGTTTGGATGATGATGAGGGCGAACGATCGCCCCAACTAACTGTAGGCACCCACAATTTTCGGGCGCAGAAGCTGGGGGGCGTGAAGGAACTTAGGGGAACGATGATGTACCGTAACACTTATAGGAAACGTTACCAGGTACCTGGTTCCTATGATACCGTGCCCTTTGGATACTGTATAGACTAGTTGTATCCCTTGTAATGCCTAATCGAATTTAATTATGTATGTATCTGTTACATCTTATTATATATTCTTTGTACTACTGTTTACCATGCACTTTTAACCGTTTTCTGTGTATTGTATTTGTACTGATAATAAATTTCTTATTTTGTATTAAACTGCTTTTCATTCTAACAACCTTCATTATATTAGTTATGGGAAAATAAAAGTTGTATATGTACACACCAGTCATTAATAACGCATGGGTATTTCCTCAGCTTATTAATGACGTAAATTTAGTGATAGTATTAACCCTTTCTACGCCCGCGATTGCGATTCCGTATGGCGTCATCAACAAAAAACATGTGTATTTTCCTCAGGCTATTTCAGTGATGGTTTATGGTATTTGAATATAAATATTTGTATAGCAAAGGACAAATATTGTTGCTATTTGTTCAATTCAAAGTAACAAAGTTATGCTGGTGTCTCTTATTTCTTGACAGAGTATTGTCGCTATACAATTTCTAGTGTAATTAGTTATTTCTAGGCAAAGTTTCGCTTCCTTGCCTATTTTAAAATTTTTTAAAATGTTAAATTTTTTAGGTCAAAACAATAATTGTTGACAGAAAGGATTAATTTTGTAGTCACCATCATCGCTCTGTGCAATACATACCATTCAAATAAGCACTTACAGTTCCGAATAACCGCATGGTGTTTTCCATATTCAGTAGTAATGACGATAAGACAGCTAATATTATTTTAAGTCATTTTATAATCAAGGCTTTAATCTTCCTGCGAGCGTTTGAAAAGCTTATTAGTTATACATTCACTTGTATGAAAAATTAAAATATGGTCATAAATAAAATGGATGCTTATCTTCTCATAGTCAAATTTCAGTTGAAGCCTATACATGTACCAATGTTTTGCGTGTTGAAATCTTCTAACTCATTATAATGTCGTTATTTTGCTGCGGTTATTGCACAAACGATAACGAATGATAAGAATATGTAATATTACAATGGGCACAAAAGGTTACAAACAACGGTTTATACGTGAATGTCTGTTTAGGAAGTTCTGATAAAAGATGCTAGAAAATTTAAAAAAAGATAGGTGAAAGTTTTAAAACAGCATCGGAGTGATTGGAAGGAAATAGAGAACTTTAAAGATAAAGCGTAAATTTAAAAGTAGAGAGATCTGGTTCCGTGAAATTCGACAATACTTTCATGCGGTATAAATGTTTTCCAAAGGAGATTTAAGACAAAGTAACCAACTGGCCAATTAAAAAGGATCCGATCGAGTTACTTTGAAATACGTTGGTAGCATTCCAGTCCCACAATTTAACTATACGCCTAAGCGATACACGTATAGTTTCAGCAGAATTAGGATGCTTACCGACTAAATTGAGAACAATATTCTGAGTGCATCCTACATTTCTGCATTCAAAATGTTTTTAGACATCAAGATTGGCAAAATATTTATTAATTATATATATATATATACACACACATCAACTTTGCAAACATTAAATGCTTCATAGGTGAACAGTTTTTAAAACATGAACTATAGATGATGTGAAAACCTAGTGAGGATGCTTTCCTAGATTAGATTAAGCAATGTACGTATTTATAGCCTACAGGTGTGCTTCAGTCAGGCTAACTAATCTTTTACGCGTATTGCGTTCATCGTTCTCTATGTTTTCCCCTTTATTGTGTATTTCTCTGTGATACATGAACTATATATTTGTAGGGGTATAAAACATGGTGGTAGGACGCATCAGTAAATATATAAATAACACTGGTATGCATATGAAATTTTTTTGTCTGCTGTGAGGGTTTTTTCAACTCATATTATATAAATCGACCATGCTGAATTCGAAAATGACATTTGTTTTCCTCAATCAGGTAAGGTTTTTTCTCTATTGGCCATTTATTATACGTCCAATTTTATCCCCAAATTTATTGATTTTTTTAGCTTAAACACTGTAGATACGAGTAATATTATAAGAACACTCGTGAAAAATGAAAACATTGTGTGAATAAATACTTTTATTCATACAATGAATATGGAAAAAAGTTTATTGAGGAAGGAATGAAGTTTTTTTGGCTTTCCGTCTGTGTTTTTCTTCGGGCACGTCTCGCTTCAAACACCAGCAATAGTCCGCCAGCATATTGATATCCCATTATTTTGATATCTTGGTGAAATCGTTCACCCTGTTCCTCACTATAATCCCCGCAATTTTCAGGAAAATAGTCCAAGTGGGACCACAAAAAGTGCATTTTTATGGACATGCGCGACCCATGAGCTTTGAAAGCTTCCATCAAGTTTTCGACAACGGACTCGTATTCTGGACTTCTACGCTTGCCAAGAAAATCAGTGACAACTGATTTGAATGCCTGCCAGGCATTCTTCTCAGTTGGAGTCATTGCGTTTTCGAACTGAGTATCCTTGATCAAAGTTCGAATTTGAGGACCATCAAAAACCCCAGCATATGAGGAAATTTACTCTCGAGATATCGGAATGCTGAACCCTCCTTATTCATTGATTTGATGAAATTTTTCATCAAGCCCAGCTTAATATGAAGTGGTGGGAGCAAAATTTTTGTTGGTGGTACAAGAGGCACTGAAACGACATATGCGACCCAGGTTCAAAATTCTCTCTGGATGCCCATTCACGCTGTGCATAGTGCTTCTCATCCGCTCGGCTATCCCATTTGCAGAGGAAACATGGGTATTTCGTGTATCCCCCTTGCATTCCCAATACAAATGCCACAATCTGAAAAAAAATGAAAATATTTAAAGAATTTAGAGAATTTGTTCTATCAGATAAAAAATCTATGCATTGGACTGTATCACTTCTGTGGGGAAGTTAAGTGTTCTTATACGCTCTCAAATAACCTTTGGAAAAACAACATAGTCAATAGCAATAGTTTACTTATGATATTAGTATTACCTTCAAATCTCCACAGATCCTCCAGTTATGTTGGTCGTATACGAGAGCATCCAGTAAAATTTTCATGTTATCGTAGCTCTCAGTAAGTTGTACGGAATGTGCTACAGGGACTGATGCAACCCTATTCCCAATGTTGAGAAGTACTGCTTTCAAACTTCGTTTAGACGAGTCTATAAATAGCCTCCATTCTGATGCGTTATATGGCAGGCCCAAGGATTCGATTAGCCCCTCAACATTGCAGCAGTACACTAAGGAAGAGTTATTTTCCATGTACTGCAAAAAACTTGCGGAATTCTTCCTCTCGTTTCCTATACCAGGAGAATGTTGTTCCCGGAGCCAGCAAGTTGTCCTCTCGAAGTCGTTAGCCCAAGATCTCGGCAGCAAATTTGGAAAGTCCTAAATCCCTGGTAAGATCATTAAGTTTGGCCTGGTTGAGAGGACTCGGCTCATTTGAAGCGGTATTTTGAGGTATATACGACTGGGACTGGTCATTGGCATTGGTCATTGATTCATCATCAGAATCATCGAAGTCCAGGGTTTGAGGTGGGTCGGGTATTGGAATCCCAGGACCATGGGGTACAGGTCTCATAGCAGAAGGAATGTCAGGGTATAAAACAATGTGTTTATTCTTCTTGTTAACTCCTGAAAATAGAAACACAGAAACATGGATATAAAACTTGCATATGAAATAGAAGAAGCATTCAGACAGAGGCGGCTCGTGAGGGAAGGCTGCGGTCTGTAAGATATGAAATAGGTCGATGGAGTCTGTATATTTTCTTTCTTTTTCATTCATATTGTCCCTTCGGGGACAATATGAATGAAAAAGAAAGAAAATATACAATCATTGTATATGTAAATGTAACTTGTATAACAATATGTATGTGTAAATGTATTTTCTATAAAAATATGTATAGGTAAATGTATGATTACCATTATGGTGAATATTATGCTATATATGGTGAATATTACATTATGGTGAATATTATGTCAAGTTTCATACGAGGATTTCAAAATATTTAAGAAAAATAAATTTATAAGCCCACCTTGTAGGTTTGTCATGCAGAAATAGCAATCTGTCACGTGATCCTTTCCTTCTCTCCAAATCATGGGAATTCCAAAAGGGAAAGATTTCGCTCTGCCTTTGCTCCATCTTCTCAAATTTTCAATGCACGTCTTGCAGCACATATGAGGGGCGAAATGTTTGTCCTGTTCCCCTAGCTTAATTCCAAAGTATGCTCTATACATTGTCTTCACAAATTTAGTGATTTGGGACTGGTTATTTGGCATGGTAACCGTCCCACATATGTAGCAGAATCTATTGGGATCATTTTTACACGCTCTATTCATTATGAAATATTTTATCTATATGCCTGAAAAGTAAAAAAAAGATATTATACAAGTGAAACAAGTGATGATAGATGTTACTGTTCCAATTCCGCTTTGACAAAATCACGAAAAATTATATTTTACTTATGAGGCCATAGCCGGATAACCTGAGCTGATTGAGAAAAACGGATTGCAGATTCGAAATCAGCAGGAAAACCTCTATAAGAATCACTTACAAAACCCTTGACAGCAAAATTGATGCATACCAGTGTAATTAATCTGTTGCGGAACTCGTTACCGTATTTTAAATTGGTGGTACGGATATTAACGTTTTATATATATATATATAATATATATATATATATATATATATATATATATACATAATACCAGTCTGGTGAGCGTGACTGTTGTTCCTCGTGCAGCTAAAACTAACGGGGACCGCGAACACGTCGGAACAAAAAGTACTCCAATATTTGTTTGTTTGTCTCATGAAAGAATCCCACAGGAGAAATTTTCATTTTCTTTTTTTTTTATTTTTTTAAGGAAGGTGAAGGCAAATCCTTTTTCAAGGAGGAAAGCAATGATGAACCCCCTTTTTTCAAGGAGGAAAGCAGTGATGAACCCCCTTTTTTTCAAGGAGGAAAGCAGTGATGAACCCCCTTTTTTCTTTTTTCTCTTCCTTTTTTTTTCTTTTTTTTCAAGGAGGAAAGCAGTGATGAACCCCCTTTTTTCAAGGAGGAATGCGATGATGAACCCCCCTTTTTTTCAAGGAGGAATGCGATGGTGAATTTTTTTTCTTTTCGTTTCTTTTTTTTCCTCTTCTTTTTTTTTCTTCCTTTTCTTTTTTTCCTCTTCCTTTTCTTTTTTTTTCTCTTCCTTTTCTTTTTTTTCTCTTCCTTTTCCTTTTTTTTTCCTCTTCCTTTTTTTTTTTTTTTTTTAAAGAACCATGAAGGACACCTCATAAAGGAGGGACCGTCATGAAGGACGGTGAAAGATCCTCATGAAGGACGGTGAGGGGGGAAATTTTCAAATTGATCCATTTTCTGTCTCCCTTTTTGCGGGCATACTACTAGTATGGTGTGGCATTTGGAAGGATCGCATCATAAGCCCCCTCTTTTTCGATGAACATGTCACTGGAGGCACCTACCTACGTATGCTCAAGGAAGAAGCATTTCCCAGTGTCTTGAACGAAGAAGGAAATTTCTCAACATGGTTCCAGCAAGACGGCGCTCCTGCACATTACAGCACCCAAGTAAGGGAATACCTGTACCAACAATTCCATGATCATTGGATGGGACGTCGAGGGCCTTTGGAATGGCCAGCTAGAAGCCCGGATCTCACGCCACTAGATCTTTACCTCTGGGGCCACTTGAAAGCGCTGGTATACGCAGAGAAAATTAGGAGTGTTGAACATTTGCGGCAGCGCATTATTGTGGCATGTAACACCATTACTCCTGACATCATTCACCGTGTGCTTGCTGACTGGGTATCACGTCTGAATTTGTGTATTGAAAACAATGGTGGACATATTGAGCACGTTCTGTAAATAAAAGCTTTTTTTTTTGCATTTTTTAAATTATTTTTCCTGTGATGCCGGACTTATGGGACACCCTGTATATATATATATATATATATATATATATAGCAGTGCAAAGTTCGATCAAATATTATAAGCTCTATGAACAAGTGTGCGAACAGAACTTAGTTTGTAATTAAGGTCTCACTAAATATAGAATTTAAAACCCAAACCCGTAAACGTAAGCTTCCGTTACGTCGAAGTTAAAACTATCGAGCCAGATTTGGAGACTAAAATATCACGGAAAAGAATAGACCCTTCGCTTCCTTTTCCTGTGTAAATACAATGTTATTATGCAGAGTGTTCAGAAAACTCAAAAACTGAATTGATTGGTTCTCCGTTTGGAATAAAGCAAACGTATCGTCAACATAACGTCGGTACAGTTTGGGCTTAAAATGAGGGGGGCACTCGCAGAAGACCCTTTCTTCAAGATGCGACATAAAAATATTTGCAAGAGCAGGACCCAAGGGGCTCCCCATCCCCAGTCCATCCAAATGACAGTAAATCTCTCCTTGAAAACTGAAAAAATTATCCCTCACTGCCAAATTCAGAAGCTGCTCAAACTGTGCTCTGCCAATGCCGTGAAAAAGTGACTCCGGCTGTGGAAATGCTTTATTCAAAATAATTTTAATGGTCTAATCCAAGGGAACATTTGTAAAGAGGGGAGACACATCGAAACTTGTCATAAACAAAGAATTCGTATCAAGTTTCTTAATCTCCGACATAAAGGAAAAACTATCCTTAACGAAAAAGTAAATCGAATGGAAACAACTTCATATATTTTTTCTGCTGATTCAGGAAATGAGTTGAGAAATAAGTGCTAACAATTAAAAAGTAGACCTTTTCAGTTATAAGGAGCTTCTCAGTTTAATCCATTCATAAGTTTTATTAGGTTTATAACAAATTTCAGAAATAAGGATGAAGGAACACAAGATGGCGTCCTCCACAAGTAATATAAACAATTCCAAAGGAGAAATTCATAATGTCAACCGGACTGGTGCACGAAGAAAAATACCTATAAATGTGGAAAATGCGAGAATATTCCTGATCAGGTCTATAAGTTTATGATGGAAGAAGAGGCAGGACACCAGCTACATTGGAACTGCAGTTTTTGCAAAAGAGGGTGTGATAAAATATTTAAATACCTAAAGAAAATAGACGTTCAGCAGTTGGATTAAGACACAAGACAGAGAGCTATGGGGGAGGAAATCTTAGCTTTACATGCGGCTTTAGGGGAGGAAATACTAGCAGTGAAAGAAACTGTTAAGGAAGAAATGGAAGGTAAGAGAGAAATAGAAAAGAGATTGAATTCTCTGGAGGCTAAGTTCCCCGCACTAGAAACTAAGGAAGACGAAGTAAATGTTGTGAAATTTAATCGAGGTGAACTGGTTACAAAAACTACCTTGGAAATTCAACGAAGACTTGATCGGAAGAACAATGTCATCATATTCAATCCCGGGGAAATTCAGTGAAGTTTAAGATTTGAAGTTGTCAGGAATGATACAAATTTTCTTAAGGGTATTGGTGTAGAAATTGGCGTGGAAATCAAGGATTCAGATATTGTTAAAATTACAAGAATAGGTGAGAAAGAAGAAGATAGTAAATGGCGAGGAGAAAATGTATCCAAGACCCATAGTTGTGACATTGAAGGAGGAGGCAAAGGAGAGATTGATGAAGAACATCTACAAAATACGCAGCAGCCAAAATGAAGCAATGAAGACAGTTAGAGTGCAACACGATATGTCAAAAGATGAGAGAGTAAATGATAGAAAGCTAAGAGAAGAGGCAAAGAAAAAGAACTCATAAGACTTAAAAAACTTGTACGTATGTGGTTCGCGGATTCCCACGGGAGAGGAAGGTTGTTACACTGAGGTGCGTGAAGAAGAGTCTGAATCAGGCGAACCAAATGAGTCAGTAAACATAGGTGATGTAAATAGCTATGTACGTAATATAAATACTTTGGGTGTTTTGTTTAACAATATTGATGTTTTGACTGTTGATAAGCTACAAGAGATAAAAGTTGTGATATCAGAAAAGAATCCAGATATTATATCGCTCGCGGAGGTAAATCCTAAACACTCAAGATACGAAAGATACGTATCTGAATTTAAAATAGAAGGATATGAAGTCGATGAAAATAGAGCCAGCAGAGGCATGTTGATGTAGTTACATTAGAAATGGAGTGAAATATACACCAGTGACTTCGAACTGTGGCTTTGAAGAATACATGTGTATTAGATTAAAAGGTACGTCAGATGAAGATATTATCATATGTAGTAAATATAGGAGCCCGTCATCGTCAGAGGAAAATAATTCAAGGATGTTGCGTTTATTGATATGATAAGTGAACAAAATATATAATATGAACTGTACATAGGAGATTTTAATTTACCACATATTAACTGGGATTATATAACTACTAATAAGACATTGATGACATTCACTTTAAGTTCATAGAGAAAACAAGAGACTGTTATGTAACTCAGTTTGTCAAAACACTAACGCAATTAGAGGGTCAGATAAGGGAAGTTTATTGGACCTTGTCTTGAGTAATAACGAGAACTTTGTAATACAAGTTGATACTTCTCCACCACTTGGCAAAGCGATCAGAAAGCTGAAACATTAGCAGATTTCTTTACATCAGTGTTTACGAGAGAGACAGAGGGAGATATGCCTGAAGTGGAGTTGAAGACAGATAGGAAACTTGAGTTCATAATCTAAGTCAAGGAAAAATCGTGAAGTTTTTGAAGAAATTGAAGAAAAATAAATCCCCGGGCCCAGACCAATTACACCCGAGAATATTTAAAGAACTGTCACATGACTGGCCGGAACTCTCTCTGATTTATTTAGTCTCTCTATGTTAAGAGGAGAAATTCCTGATGAATGGCGACATGCTAACATAATAGCAATGTTCAAGCAAGGAGATAGATGTTATCCGGGAAATTATTGCCCTGTCAGCCTGATCTGTATAGTGGTTAAACTGTTTGAGTTGTTGATAAAAGATGAAATCATGAAGCATATGAAAACAAATGGACTATTTAGCAAAAAGCAGTTCGGCTTTATATCAGCGAGATCTACGGTACTACAGTTGATAAAAGTTTTGGATAATTGGACTGAATCTATAGATAAAGGATACAGCATTGATATGGCATATTGTGACTTTATGAAGGCCTTCGACAAGGTCCCTCAGAATAGATTGTTACATAAGTTAAAGATGTATGGCATGGGGGCATTAATTACTAAATGGATCGAGGCGTTCTTGAAGAATAGAAAGCAGCGTGTGATAATGGAAAGAGAGGCATCTGGCTGGCGGGGTGTTCTCTCGGGCATACCTCAAGGAAGCGTCATGAGCCCAGTGCTCTTTGTGTTATATATAAATGATTTTACCTGATGTGATAAAGAATGATAGTGACATTTATCTGTATGCAGATGACACTAAAATATTTAGGAGGATTACATGTAAAGAGGACGCAGATAAATTACAGGGGGATATGCTGTACATGAAATAAGAAGGTGGTCCGATAAATGGTTACTCAAGTTTCACCTGGACAAGTGTAAGCATATACAAATAGGAAAAGATAGGATGGACTTCGGAGAAAGAAGGTATAAAATGTTTCTCGAAAAGGACTATATGGACAGGAGTGATCATAGACAGTAATTTGAGTTTTGAAAAACACTTGGCGGAAAAGATCAACAAAGCAAACAAGATAGTTGGACTCATAAGAAGGACATTCAAATACCTGGATAAAGATATGTTTAAGATGCTGTTTGTTTCACTGGTTAGACCTCACTTGGAATACGCGAATCAGGTTTGGTGTCCATATCTCAAGAAGCATATAAAGTCCATTGAAAATGTGCAACGGAGAGCCTCTAAGTTGGTTCGGGGGTTGAGTCACCTGTCATATGGGGAGCGATTAATGGGGCTAGAATTATGAACACTAGCATACAGACGTATACGGGGAGACATGATCGAATGCTACAAGATATTAACTGGTAAATATGATGAGGTGATAAATGACTTGTTCCAGATGAGAGACTGCTCGAGAACTCGAGGACATCAATTTAAGATATACAAGGAAAGAACCTCACGAAATATCAGAAAAAATTCGTTCACGAAGGGAAATGTTGACATTTGGAACAGTATACCAGAGCATATCGTCAATGCACCAGAGATAATAGCGTTCGAGAAACTTCTGGAGACACACTGGAGTATACGACCACACGACAAAAATCCAGAGATAGATCTACAGGCTGAGAAGCCTCTTCTAGAATCTTCTTCTTCCGCAGCTTATTATCCCATCTTTACATGGGGTCGCTGTTTTTGGTTCGTCTTCTCCACTCTCCTCTGTCGTATACCACGTCCTCCTCCAAGTCCTTCTCCCTGATGTCGGCCACCACACAGTCCCTCCATCTCGTCTTCGGTCTTCCTCTTCTTCTCCGTCCCGGCAACTCCATCTCCAGCACTCTGCGCCCCACATACTCCTCCTATCTTCTCCTGACGTGTCCATACCACCTCAGCCTGGCCTCCTGCACCTTCTTAGATGCTTCCGCCACCTTCACTGTTCCTCTTATATGCTCATTTGTGACCCTATCCCTATCCCTCCTCGTCACTCCACACATCCATCTCAACATCTTCATTTCAGCCACATCGATTTTTCTTTCATTGCTCTTCTTCATTGGCACAGTCTCCATTCCATACAACATTGCCGGCCTCACCACTGTTTTGAATACCTTTCCCTTCAGTTTCACTGGGACCCACTTATCACAGAGCACCCCTGATACGTCTCTCCAGTTCTTCCACCCCGACTGTATTCTACAGTTTATCTCTCTCTCTGCTCCCCCCCTCTGCATCCACTGTTGACCCCAAGTATTTAAAATACTCCACCGTCTTAACACGCTCTCCACTCAATGTCACTTCCCCTCCTCGGTCCTACTGCACATCACATCTCATATATTCGGTCTTCTTTCGGCTAATTCTCATCCCCCTACTTTCCAACGCCTCTCTCCAATTTTCCAGCTGCTGCTCCACCTCCTCTTTCGTCTCCCCACTCAACACGACATCGTCTGCATACATCATGCACCACGGCGCCTCCCCTCTAATCCTGTCCGTCAACACATCGAATACCACATTGAAAAGGAAGGGGCTCAAAGCTGATCCTTGGTGCAGACCAACTTCCACCCCAAAGCTCTCTGACACACCCACGCTACTCCTCACCTTAGTTGTTACTCCCCTGTACATCCCCTTGATCAGTTTAACATACTTCTCCGATACCATCTTTTCCCTTAAGCATCTCCGAACTTCTTGCCGCGGTATCCTATCATATGCCTTCTCCAAGTCAATAAAAACCATGTGCAACGCCTTCTGCCCCTCTCTGCCAACTGTTTCAGTGCAAAAACTGCATCTGTCGTTCTCCTTCCCGGCATAAATCCAAACTGTTCCACTGACACTTCCGCTTCGTCTCTCAACCTACTCTCCACTATTCGCTCCCATATCTTCATTGTACGTGATATTAGCTTGATCCCTCTATAATTCGTGCAATCTTGTACATCTCCCTTCTCTTTGAATATAGGCACTATGATGCTGGTCCGCCACTCATCCGGAATCACCTCCTGGTCAAACAACTTCTGCATTAGATCCCACACCAGATCCACACCCTCATCTCCCAGTGCCTTCCATGCCTCGGCTGGTATCTCGTCTGGGCCAGTCGCTTTGTTATTTTTCAACCTATTCAGAGCACGACTCACTTCCATCCTCCCCACTTGTTCTGTCATAGCTACATTTGGTAATCCATCCTCATAGAAAGCTCTTGGGTTTTCTTTATTTAATAATTCCTCAAAATATTCCTTCCATCTATCCTTTATCTCTTCATCTCTTTGCAGCACCGCCCCCTCCCTTCCCTTAATTTGTTTTACCTGTGTAAAGTCTTTTGTCGCTCTATTTCTGCTCTTAGCCAATCTGTATATCTTCGTTTGTCCTTCACGATCCTCTAAATCCTCATACATCTGCCGATATGCCTCCGCCTTTGCTCTCGCCATTGCTCTCTTTGCCTGTTTCTTTGCTTCTTTATATACCACATTACACTCTTCACTCCTCGATTCTTCCCATAACTTCTTAGTTTCTCTCTTACTTCGTAGTGCTCTTTGGATCTCATCACTCCACCACCATCCTTCCTTATCTTCCCACACTTTACCTCATGTTTCCCCCAATATGTCTCTACCTGCCGTTCTCATGACATTCGCATTATGTACCCACCAATCCTGTACATTCTGTTCATCAACATGGATTTCACTCAACACTCTCTCTCTAAATTCCCGTTTCTTCCCCTCCTCTCTCAGTTTGTACCACCTAATTCTCCTCACTGTTGTTCCTCGGGTCTTTCTTCCTCTTTTCAACATCACATCCATGACTACCAACCGGTGTTGTGGCGTCACATGGTCTCCTGGAATAACTTTGCAGTCCCTCACCTCGCCCAATTGCGCCCTCCTATACAGTATGAAATCATATACAGTATTCTTCTAGAATCATTTCTACGATATTCTACGATTAACACTGTATAAATTCACGGTAAATGAAGATAACAGTGGAACAAGAAATTTAGCAAGTTTGTAATTTGCCAAAGGATAGGACGCCAAAATTGGGAGCAATGGAACACCTACTTTATGAACCTTAGGTAGACCATAAATAAGGCCCAAATAAGAACCTGATGCGTACAATGCATCATAAGTGGAGGAGTTAATAGCAGGTTCCTGTTTAAGTTTAAGCAAAACACCGTTAACCTTGTCTTCTAATCGCTGAATAATTTTGGGAGCCGGTTCGTCTACCTTAGCAAATTTTAATGGGTCAGAGAGAATTTTTTAATATAATCCGTTTTATCCATAAGCACAACCCCACTGTCCTTATCTGATTTAGTTATGACAACAGGTTCATTTTTACTCAAACCCTTCAAAATCTCACAGTCTTCCCTATGCAAAAAAATCGTGGAAAATTTAAAAGTTTTAATTTTAGAGAACAATTCATGGGATAATTGTGAAATATGTTGTCTAACTTTATCAAAATCATTATATATATGGCCAGAAAAGTTGAACTATCTTAAAAGAATCTTGAATGAGAGCGGTACTAACAGAAATTAATTATAACATCACTGATGTACTGTATTTTGAGTACTGATAATGAATTTAGTAACACTTATGAAGATTTGTGAACTTTCTCACCCTCAGAATGATTTTGTATAATTATTATTTGCTATATTAATTTAATATCATACTTTTGAATATATGCAGTTTCGCGGTGAGTACATTTAAACTAGAAAGTCGTATGAAATTCAATATATCAATGGCACATTCATTTAACTTTATCAGCCAAACTTAAATATACTCGTACTTAACAAGGAACTGCAAAAATTAGTTAAAACTAATATACCAAATAATAATTACGCGGAATCTTTCTGAGGAAGTTCACAAATTTTGACAAGTATTACTAAATTCATTATTAGTACTCAAAATACATCAGTGATGTAAAAATTAATTTCTGTTAATACCTCTCTCATTCAAAAAATTTTTATAGCGTTTCAACTCTTTTGGCCATAGCGGTGCATATGGAGTCAACTTCACAATTAAACATGTGAAATCAATAAATGTTACTCATCCACAGGGAAAAATAAAAGCTATTCTAAGGCTTTTCGTGTATTTAAAACAAATACACGGAAGACCTTCATTTTCCCACGTGCGTGTGTGACATATACAGTATACTCGTATAGTATATATATATAAACTTTTCACCGTGTTTAGGAAATCTACCCATTCAGTGCCATGTCCATTGGTTTTCATCACATTGGCTATCTACCAAAAAGGTATTGTATTCTCACAGGCACGGTTTTGAGAGCTTTTAGAATTTGTAGCCCCTCTTATTTGGACACAGAGTTTTGTTACATTAAGGATTTCTTTTAAAAACTGAGTTTTCCCGCTACCTTTATTGAAGTCTCTTTGATCTGCCAAAAATTTTTTTTAAAATATAATAATAATAGTACTTGTGTAAAAATGAATGTCTAACATTCATTTTTGCATATACAGGGTGTCCCGTAAGTCTGGACCCATAGGGATTTATAATATATTTTTTTATTATGTTATTATTATTATTTTATTATTATTTTTTTATTATTTTTTATTATGATTTTTATTTGTGGGGCCACTTGAAAGCCAAAGTGTACGAGGTCAAACTTCAGAACATTTTCCACCTTAAAGCACGCATTGTGGAGGCGTGTCAAGAAATTTCTGCGACTGTGATTCAGAAAGTGCTGTCGCAGTGGAGATTGCGTCTTCAACTATGTGTGCGACACAACGGCGGACACTTTGAACAGATTATGTAATAAATTTTTGGACTATTTTGTAATTTTATTATTTTTCCCTATGGGTCCAGACTTACGGGACACCCTGTAGAGTAAAGTTCAAATTGGTGTGATACTCTACCTGTATATAAAATGCAAACTTGGAATAATAAATAAGTTTTTTATTTTCTTTCTATTTTATTTTTGCTAAGTAATTGATGAATTATTTCTTTTTTAAATTACCTAATCATTTTTTTAGATAAAGTTTAATCCTGTAATCGTGTTAATTTCTGCAATGTTAATATTTTTTCATACATTCTCTCTTAGTTGTAAAAGATGAAGTCATATCTTGCCGAAACTCTAAATTAACATTTAATTTTAAATTTTAAGCATTCAGTTTTGACTCATATGCATGTTTAATTTTAATTCGTAATAAAATGTATATTTCAGTTCCCATTTTTAGTTAATTCAGCAAATCATGATAACATCAGATCTGCTTAAGAGAAAAATGTGCCTTCATATTCAAGTGACTTGCTTATCTGTCAAGAGGCTGTTACAGCAAAAGTTTGCCTTTATCTTCATATATTTTGCAAAAGAATTCAGCCTGTTGAGAATTAAAAAAAAACGTCAGAATTAAATAATAATGACGTCACCAATTTTAAACATATAAAAACCCTTGTAATCTTCCAAATTATTACTCTGAGCTGACCTAGAGGCTGAAGTATTACCTGTAATTTTTTAGAAGCAGTGAAATACAGTAAGAGGATATCATTGTCTTCTCCTTTGAGCCCTGTCTTCTCCAGAGAACTTGGTTTTAAAATAGAATAAATAATTTCTCCGATATGGTACAAGAACAGTCTGGAAACCGTCAGATAATTTAGTAAGTTTTCACAGAATCCTCCTATTCGCTCCAAGAAGAAATCAGATTGTAGTATACTACGATTCCCTACACGGTACCAGTTACCTCAGAGTGAGAAATCTGGTGCTGCCACCCAACCAGAACCCCCGTCAACCTCGAACCACTCAAGGCAATAGACGGAGGGTTAACAGTTGTGTTAAAGATTTTATTGATGCTTTGTTGGTTCCGTTTAACTAACAGCCATTCCGGGATAATTTTTCTTCTCAACTTATTTTGATTTCGTTGGTCCCTCGCTCTACTCGCAGTTTTTTACGGAAAAACCAATTACCGGATTGTGCTTTTATCTTCAAAGTTTATAAGATTCATTGTGAGGATTGCTGTAATTGTTATATTGGGGAACCCATTGATTTTAATGGACACGTGTATCAGCATAAAAATAGTTTCAATACATAGGAAGGAATGGTCAAAAAACACACATCCGCTGACGAGATGTATTTAAGACTGAAATAACCTCTCTGGAAACTTACATAGCCCATCCCGTAACACCCGTAACGCCGTAACACCGGCGCGCCCGTAAAGCCACTGCCCCGTCGGCCCTCCATCAACGCGTACAATTAGATTAAATAATAATAATAATAAAGAAGTATGTACGAGGGCCACTCAATATCTTTTGCCCCACCCTTTTTTTTTTCTTTCCAAGTTTCCTTGTAAGTTCCAGAAATTTTGTACACAAGTAGTAACATACCTTTTTTACAAGTTTTTATTTTTCCACATAGTCTCCATCCTTTTCTACGGCTTTCCTCCACCTCGAAACAAGCGCCTTTATTCCTTGCTGGTAAAAGTCAGCGGGGTCCGCTGGAGCCACCTCTTAACCTCCTCAATAACCTCATCGTCACTCTGAAACTTTCTTCCACGAATAGCATCCTTCATTGGCCCAAACAAATGGAAGTCTGAAGGTGCCAGATCCGGGCTGTATGGAGGGTGGGGTAACACAGTCAAGAGCATTTTTGTGATGGCCTCTTTTGTTTGCAAATTGTTGTGTAGTTTTGCGTTATCGTGCAAAAGAAGGACATCTTCCAGTTTTCTCTGCGGTCGAACTCGCTTTATACGTCTCTGGAGTCGCTGTAGGGTAGCAATATATGCCTCTGAGTTGATTGTTTGTCCTTTCTTCATAATGTCCACCAGAATCACCGCTTTCATGTCCCAGAACATGGTAGCCATAACCTTTCGTGCAGAGGGAGCCATTTTGAACTTTTTCTTACGTGGGGAATCTGCGTTATGCCACTCCATGGATTGGTGTTTTCTTTCAGGTTGAAAGTGGTGTACCCAAGTCTCATCCCCAGTCACAATTCGTGAAAGGAAGTCATCCCCTTCTCTCTCATATCAAACCAACGACTCAGAAGCAATTTCTTTTCTTTGGGCTTTGTGAGCTTCAGTCAGTTCACGAGGAACAAACCGTGAACACACGTTTGAGTATCCCAGTTGCTGAATTATCGTATTCACACTTCCTTCGCTAATTCCTAGCTCCAGTGATAGCTCCTTGTATGTGACGCGCCGATTTGATCAAATGATGCTGTTAGCACGTTGCACAGAGTGAGATGTGACAGCCGATGCCGGACGACCGCTGCGTGGCTCATCATCGAGGCTGGCTCTACCTCTCTCCGATGATCTCACATGTTTAGACCAGCGTCCAACTGTGCTTCGATCAACAACATCATCTCCTTCTCTGCGGTTAAGAACTCGATAACAGCTCTCTGTTTACGTCGCACATCACTGTCAGACACCATTTTCGAAACTGCGTTAACCATCTGTTTTATATAAGGGCGTTTAAAAGCAGTTTTGTAGAAGGAGGGGAGGTTCAAACTGGAAAAATCCGGTTATGCGAAGCGCAGAAAATTCAAACTTAGGCCCAAAAGGCATTTCAGTCCCATGACCTATTATTTAGCTAAGAAAAAAAGGTGGGGAAAAATATATTGAGTGCCCCGAGTACAGTATATATACTGTATATGCGATACACACACACACACCACACACACACACTTACCTCGCCAAATACCATAGATTAAATAAAAAAAACACGAAATGCGACTTAATAACGCATTGATAAATAAAAGTAAAAAGTTTACCTTTGCATTAAAAGCAATGTTAACATTTGGCAACCGGAACTCTTATTACAACGTCGTCACAATTGTGGATATCAGCAGCCTACGCAAAACCACATCCAAATACTACAAGCTTTGAATCCAATCTGTCACTCGTTGACACACACACACACATATATATATATATATATATATATATATATATATATATATATATCATCGTTGCGGTTGAGTAAACTTCCGATTCTATATTTCTTATAGCTTATATGACAGGCCTACGCGATTTTTCGCATCAGCATAAAACAATAAATTTCAACTACCTTATACACCGTTCAGAACTGAACATTTTGTGGAATAACGACAACTGAGATATACGGAAACATGAGTCAAAGCATCTTTCACCTAAACAAAATGATTGAGCCTCCGTCTCTACAGTTTTTGCAACAAAGATATCCATGACAGTAGGAAGTTTAACATTTCATTAAAAATATACCCAAACCATACCGCTTTACAACCGGCCGGTAAAGAAGCGATACGGAGTTCACACTTTGGTAAGATGTCTTACCTTCAGTTTTTCAAATATACACGGAACGTTTATATATATATATATATATATATATATATATATATATATATATATATATACATATAATGTGTGTGTGTGTGTGTGTGTGTGTGTGTGTGTGTGTGCGCGCGCGTTTTCCGAACAGTATGGGGTCTTACCAGTCAACAAATGACAGATTGGATTCAAAGCTTGGAGTATTTGGATGTGGTTTTGGGTAGGCTGCTGATATCCACAATTGTGGCGACGTTGTAATAACAGTCGCGGTTGCCATTTTTGCATATATGTAAAGTCCAAACTCGCGTGACACTAACTGCATTCAAAACGCAAGTTTTGGAAAAAAAAAATATTTTCTTTCTATTTTATTTTTGCTAAATAATTGATGAATTATTTCTTTTTTAAATTTCTTTATCATATTTTAGATTTAGCTTAATCATGTAATCGTGGTAAATTCTTGAATATTCATTTTCTTTATACATTCTCTCTTAAATGTAAAAGATGAAGTCATGTCTTGCTTAACACTTAATTTAAAATTTTAAGCATTTAATTTTGGCTCATATGCATGTTTAATTTTAATCCATAATAAAATGCATATTTCAATTTCCATTTTTAATTAACTCGGCAAATCATGATAACATCAGATCTGTCAATATGCTGTTTAAAAGAAAAATATGACTTCATCTTCAAATATTTTGCAAAAAAATTCAGCCTAGTGAGAATAAAAAAAAACAGGTCAACATTGAATAATAATGATGTCACCAAAATTTGTGATATAATCTCATATAAGTTTTCAAATTTTCATTCTGATTGGTCTGATTAGTCTGATCTGACCTAGAGGCTGAAGCATTACCTGTAACATTTTAGAAGCAGTAAACTGCAGTAAGGATATGTCTTTGTTTTCTCCTTTGAGCCCTGCTTTCTTCAGAGACAGTCTTAAAATAGAAAAAAAAAATTCCCGATACGCTACAAGAAGAATCGAACAGCGAGACATCCGTTGCTGCCACCTAAGGAGAACTCCCGTCAACCTCGAACCACCTAAGCCACAGACGGAGGGGTTAACATATATATGATGAAAATAACTACGAAGGAAAAAGAAAACACAGACTGGTTTCCTTTTTCCTTCGTAGTTATTTCATCATAAATATTATTCACGTGTTACTTTCGTGAAATAATTTTCACATATATATATATACACACACACACACACACACACACACACACACACACACACACACACAAACTAGGGTGGTCCAAAAAGTAAAATTTTATAATTTTTTACCTCCACATGGCTGCTCCTGTTCCTATATCTATCAAACATCTCCATGCCAAATTTCAGCCTAATTGAATGATATCTACTGGTCGCTATGAATTTCATTTTACTACTCATTTTCTAGTAGATTGATCTTATGGGTTAAAAAATTAAAAAAACAAGGGCAAATACTAATTTATTTGAAAATAAAAACCCACTCTAATATGTAGACAGAGTTTATTTCCACGACAGTTTCGACGCCCACTGGCATCCTCCTCGGGTGGATACAGAAACACGAATGAACCAAAACAAGAGGGAAAAACAGTCCAGGGACCGACCGTTAAGAAATTCGCACCTAGGTTAGATCCCATTCTCCCGACACCGGAAGGGCATTTTCATTAAGTACATTCGCGCAAATTTAAAACTATCTTCCTGTTCTAAACATACAGATTCTATTATATTTTTCTTACATAATTATTGAATTTATTATTAATTTTATTACATTTAATATTGCATAATTATTTATTACAGAAATTATAAATTTATTATTACATTGGTTATTACATTATTGTTTATTATACAGAACTTATAAACCGAAAAACGAATGAAAAAAGCCGATTAGGAAACAATCCAGAGAAATTCGCACCTAGGTTAGATACCGTTCTCCCGACACTGGAAGGGCATTTTATTACAGGGTCCGCTTATAAGTACATTCCCACAAATTAAAACTATCTTCTTGTTCTATACATACAGATTCTAATATTTTGACATAATTACTGCATTTATTATTACATTTACATTTTTTTTTAACATTTATTATTATTACTTTTACCCTAATTATTAAATTTATAATATTACCTTTATTATTACATCTGTTGCATTTATATTTATTTCCACATTTATTACTTCCATTATTACATTTACTAAAGGCGAGTAAGGAAACATTCCAATCCAGAGACATTTAAGAAATTCACACTTAGGTTCGAACACGTTCCCACGACTCCGTAAGGGATTTTTTGACCAAGAATCTCATTAAAGGGTCTAACTTATAAGTACCTTCGCACAAATTAAAATTATCTACTTTTTCTATACACACAGATTCTATTATTTTTCTTTTGACATAATTATTACATTTATAAAGTACCTTACTTGATTCCCAATCTATAGCATGATTATTTTGGCTGGCGTGATAAAAAATGGCATTATTAGCATTACAACTTCTGAAGGCATATTTGTGTTCTTTAATACGGGTTTCAATATTTCTTCCAGTTTCTCCCACGTATACTAAATCATAACTTTTACAGGGAATGCTGTAGACACAGGCTTGTTCCTCTTTTGCCACGTTATTCCTAACCAATTTACTTTTCACGGTAGACGAATATTTGAACGCCAAAGCAAACTTAAAATCTTTCGTCAACGGTTTTACTCTTTCTAAGACGGCAATGTAAGGCAAACTCACATATTGTTTTTGGTTAACTGAAGGTTCCCGAGGGGCATAAAAAGATTTTCTGGCTTTAAAATACGCCTTTCTGATAAACCACTCGGGATATTTTAAATCCTTAAAAATGTTCCAAATCTTTGAATTTTCCGGGTCCAGCAAATGTGGGCTACAAATCCTGAGTGCTCTTAGAAACATGGAAGAAATAATTGAGCTTTTAACCCCTTCATCATGATATCAAAAATAATGAATGTACGAATTACAATGAGTAGGTTTTCTATAAACCGTGAAATTGGGCTTTCCGCTTTCGTTAATGACCAAAACATCTAGAAAAGGTAATTGTTTGTCGTTCTCCCATTCATATTTAAATTTAATAGAGGGTACAAGATTATTTAATGACTGAAAGAAAGTGTCAAAGTTGTTCCAGTGGCCAGGCCAAAATGAGAAAATATCATCTACATAACGAAACCAAATTAGATTCCTGGGACATATTGTTTGCAACAATTCCGACTCATAGTATTCCATGTATAATGTACTCAGTATTGGGGATAAAGGAGACCCCATTGCCATACCAAAACGTTGCAAATAAAATTCTTCACCGAAGGAGAAGGCATTATTGGTGACACAGAGTTTTATCAGTTCTAAAAATACAGATGTGGGCATGCCTAGTTCTACGTTACATGTTGGCAATTTTCTATCTAAAAAACTAAGTACATCATCAATGGGAACTTTCGTAAACAAGGACTCAACGTCAAAACTGATCATTCTTCCCCGTTTTAAATCTAAGGACATAACTTTGTTAATAAAGTCACAGGAATTAGTGATGTGCGAGCCTGAAAATTTACCAACTAATGGGGATAATTTATCTGCAAGAAATTTAGATAATCTGTAACTAAAGGAACCCCTGTGTGAAATAATGGGACGGAGTGGTATATTAATCTTATGGGTTTTGGGTAGGCCGTAAATGTGGGGGAGTTTGGGGTTAATCTGTAGAAATCTTTTAGGATCAATCGCCGGGACATCTTTTAATAAGTTCCTGATGGTTTTGTTGAATTCGGCAGAAAGACGCTTTAGGGGGGACGATCTCACTTTGGCGTAGGTGAATTCATCACTAAGTAACGCTTCCATTTTTTGTTTATAATCACACTTGTCCAAAATAACCACAGTGTTACTTTTTTCCGCTTTAGTGAGAAATATTGCTTCATTCTTCCTGAGCTTGTCTAAAGCTAACCGGAATCTTTTGGGAATAGAGTCCAATGAGTTGAAATGTTCCAGAAACTTGCTCAGAATCAAACCATTTAAACACGGAATATCCACCCTGGAATTAACTACGGAAGACACAAAATCTAAAATAATGTTTTTATCGGGTTTAAGGGCAAACGACAGCCCTAAATTAAGAACTTCCTTTTCGGATTTGGATAAGACATATGTTGATAAATTTAAAACGGAACCTTCCACCGCACACTTTGACCAAGCACTTTCATCACACAAATAGGATAGCTTTCTGTTAAGTCGTTGTTCAGTGCATCTAGTCTCCACGTCGCATTTATAATCTGCAGTTTCAAACAGCGCCACAAGTAGTTCACACGACACATGCGATTTAAGGACGCGTAGACAATTTCTTAGTGTGGTTATTTTGGACAAGTGTGATTATAAACAAAAAATGGAAGCGTAACTTAGTGATGAATTCACCTACGCCAAAGTGAGATCGTCCCCCCTAAAGCGTCTTTCTGCCGAATTCAACAAAACCATCAGGAACTTATTAAAAGATGTCCCGGCGATTGATCCTAAAAGATTTCTACAGATTAACCCCAAACTCCCCCACATTTACGGCCTACCCAAAACCCATAAGATTAATATACCACTCCGTCCCATTATTTCACACAGGGGTTCCTTTAGTTACAGATTATCTAAATTTCTTGCAGATAAATTATCCCCATTAGTTGGTAAATTTTCAGGCTCGCACATCACTAATTCCTGTGACTTTATTAACAAAGTTATGTCCTTAGATTTAAAACGGGGAAGAATGATCAGTTTTGACGTTGAGTCCTTGTTTACGAAAGTTCCCATTGATGATGTACTTAGTTTTTTAGATAGAAAATTGCCGACATGTAACGTAGAACTAGGCATGCCCACATCTGTATTTTTAGAACTGATAAAACTCTGTGTCACCAATAATGCCTTCTCCTTCGGTGAAGAATTTTATTTGCAACGTTTTGGTATGGGAATGGGGTCTCCTTTATCCCCAATACTGAGTACATTATACATGGAATACTATGAGTCGGAATTGTTGCAAACAATATGTCCCAGGAATCTAATTTGGTTTCGTTATGTAGATGATATTTTCTCATTTTGGCCTGACCACTGGAACAACTTTGACACTTTCTTTCAGTCATTAAATAATCTTGTTGCCTCTATTAAATTTAAATATGAATGGGAGAACGACAAACAATTACCTTTTCTAGATGTTTTGGTCATTAACGAAAGCGGAAAGCCCAATTTCACGGTTTATAGAAAACCTACTCATTGTAATTCGTACATTCATTATTTTTCATATCATGATGAAGGGGTTAAAAGCTCAATTATTTCTTCCATGTTTCTAAGAGCACTCAGGATTTGTAGCCCACATTTGCTGGACCCGGAAAATTCAAAGATTTGGAACATTTTTAAGGATTTAAAATATCCCGAGTGGTTTATCAGAAAGGCGTATTTTAAAGCCAGAAAATCTTTTTATGCCCCTCGGGAACCTTCAGTTAACCAAAAACAATTGTGAGTTTGCCTTACATTGCCGGCTTAGAAAGAGTAAAACCGTTGACGAAAGATTTTAAGTTTGCTTTGGCGTTCAAATATTCATCTACCGTGAAAAGTAAATTGGTTAGGAATAACGTGGCAAAAGAGGAACAAGCCTGTGTCTACAGCATTCCCTGTAAAAGTTGTGATTTAGTATACGTGGGAGAAACTGGAAGAAATATTGAAACCCGTATTAAAGAACACAAATATGCCTTCAGAAGTTGTAATACTAATAATGCCATTTTTTATCACGCCAGCCAAAATAATCATGCTATAGATTGGGAATCAAGTAAGGTACTTTATAAATGTAATAATTATGTCAAAAGAAAAATAATAGAATCTGTGTGTATAGAAAAAGTAGATAATTTTAATTTGTGCGAAGGTACTTATAAGTTAGACCCTTTAATGAGATTCTTGGTCAAAAAATCCCTTACGGAGTCGTGGGAACGTGTTCGAACCTAAGTGTGAATTTCTTAAATGTCTCTGGATTGGAATGTTTCCTTACTCGCCTTTAGTAAATGTAATAATGGAAGTAATAAATGTGGAAATAAATAAATGCAACAGATGTAATAATAAAGGTAATATTATAAATTTAATAATTAGGGTAAAGGTAATAATAATAAATGTTAAAAAAAATGTAAATGTAATAATAAATGCAGTAATTATGTCAAAATATTAGAATCTGTATGTATAGAACAAGAAGATAGTTTTAATTTGTGGGAATGTACTTATAAGCGGACCCTGTAATAAAATGCCCTTCCAGTGTCGGGAGAACGGTATCTAACCTAGGTGCGAATTTCTCTGGATTGTTTCCTAATCGACTTTTTTCATTCGTTTTTCGGTTTATAAGTTCTGTATAATAAACAATAATGTAATAACCAATATAATAATAAATTTTCAATTTCTGTAATAAATAATTATGCAATATTAAATGTAATAAAATTAATAATAAATTCAATAATTATGTAAGAAAAATATAATAGAATCTGTATGTTTAGAACAGGAAGATAGTTTTAAATTTGCGCGAATGTACTTAATGAAAATGCCCTTCCGGTGTCGGGAGAATGGGATCTAACCTAGGTGCGAATTTCTTAACGGTCGGTCCCTGGACTGTTTTTCCCTCTTGTTTTGGTTCATTCGTGTTTCTGTATCCACCCGAGGAGGATGCCAGTGGGCGTCGAAACTGTTGTGGAAATAAACTCTGTCTATTAGAGTGTTTTTATTTTCATATTTTGACCTTTACGTAGAAAAAAAGTGAAGTTTTTTGCATTTACTAATTTATTTGTTTGAAAACAGATTAAATCTCGGACAGTTTATTTTTTTCAGAAAACAGAATAACTCTTAAAGAAAACATTAATTTTTTAAGAACAAAAATGATATGTTTGATAGAAAATTAAATTTATCATTCGTTTATAATATACATCATTACTTAAATTAACGCTTCATCACTGACTCTTTCCAAGACGAAAGTAGTCTTGGCGAAGTAGTCTTCGCGATGTTTTGCTACTAATCGGAGGATGATTTGTTTTCGTTCTTCATCCTTCGTCAAAGATGTATTATATGCCTTGATAAGGGTGATACCCCTCTCTGCCGAATCATTGACAACGTTTAGGTTGATCGCTATGCGTCGAAACTCTTGAAAGCAATCATCCTACGTCCAGGAATTGGGATCGGTTCTCAGGAGGGTATCTTCCGCTGCCTTCCTTCCTTCTTTCTTTAACAGAGTGAAGATTCCCATGGTCCTTTTGGTGACCATTTCATGCAAATTTAAATCTTCAATGTTTCCTTCAAGCTTCAATCGACGAGTAACAGTGGTATTCTCGTTACGTTGGAGGTTTACGACCATCTTCCGTTTGGTCTCGGCATCGAATCTAGGATCGAAGAATGCAAGGCCGATGAGATGCTCTCCAAGATACCACAAGTGCCGTTGAAGAGCTGTGGATGCTGCTTTGGAAATGGTCTGATTTGGGTACTTTTGCAAGATTTTAAGAAGCAGACTATCGTTGAAAGGAGCGTTGATTCCGACTGGGGCCTCGTTCCAAAAACGTGCGTAGACCAAGGCGATAAACAGAGAGAGAGATCGGTGATATTCTCCGTCTCACGTGCTGTCAGCTGTAGTTGATGCATGAACAGATAAATTTTGAGGACGTAGATGGCCTTGGCCATCCAGCGTGCATGGTGAGTTGGTCCTGGAGCGCGGACCTTGACTTCTTTCTCATCACGGCACGCGAGGAAGGTGAGGCAGAGTCGTAGCAATTCCTCGTAGTCATCACGCGATTGTTTAGACTCCAGTTCCTTTGTGAACTACTGGATCATTTCCTCTCGAAGGTGGAACATCTTTGGATCTCTGAATAGGTTGCTTGAAGCCTTCATGAAGGAATCCTTCTGAAGTGATGGCCATTTTTTCTGAAAACGTTTAAAGAGAGTTATTTCCGGGCCACCTGTGGGTCCAATAAGTGCGTTGCAGGTGTTTAACAAGACGACTTCAAGGATATGATGTCGACAAGCGATCCAGACAAGTTCCCTCCATATTGCTTTTTCAATCATAGTACAGGCTCCCCTGTAAAGGCCAGTATTAGACGCAATTGTGTCAAATACGAGACCTTGGATCTCACCGCGAAGATTTCAGTCGTCAATCGTCGAAATGCAAGCCTTGGCCTGTTCTTCTCCTGTAGCTCGTTGTATTTTTGGCACGGCTAGGAGTTTTTCCATCCCATTTCCCGTAACGATTACCGCGGTTCGTTCGGCTGTTTCCTTTGCGTCGACGATGTCGGGAAGTAGTTTCCCATCCCAGTGAAGAAGAAGGGGTCCTTCGACAGAAAACGAAGCTTGATTCTCTTTGGCTGCTGCCTGCCTTGCTTGCCTTCTTGAACGACGGATGGAGCTGCGTGAGTCATTGTAGAAATATCATATCCCAGGGCTTGAGCGACTGATTCAGCAACGAAGACTGCTCCTCGATCGGGAAGGTTGACGCGATCAAGAGCAGCAACCACATCGAAGTCGATGGACGATAATCATCGTCTTCAGCGTTGAATTATTCAGACGATGAAGTAGATGTACTGGATGATGGAAGAGCAGCAGCCTGGAATGCAGCCTCTCTTTCTTTGTACCTTAAACTTTGTCAGCATCTTTCTCCTGTCGACATCCCTTGCGGTATTCCTTGGCAAAATTAATCTTGTCAGGGCCTGCCATACTGCAGGAAAAGACGTCTTCTCATTGCATCATCAAGAATTGACGGTCTTCTTCATTGTCTATCACCTTCAAGACGTCCTTCGAGGCAACGTCGAAAAGCTCTGAGAGAGTCTCTTGGAACATGCTCTCTTTCACTCTGCAGCTTTGTAGCTGCATCTTGTGGTTTTTCTTCAACGCAAGGAACTCTTCGTGCAGCTTTGACAGTTTCCTAACGCAGGAATCGACAGGGCTGTGTAGAAATCCTTACTCTCTGCCATACTTACAGGGCCTCTTTGCAAGCTAAGTTGTTGTTCTCTTTCAAGGTCTTGGACTGTTCATGGTGGTGAAACTGAACCAAACGAAGCAGATCACCACATGTGGGTAGCATTGCATTTGATAACTCGTTTCTGGGCTTTCCTAGAACCCACGTATCTGCAGATGAGCGAGTACCGTACTTCTAGCCATAACCTGAAAAATGAGAGAAAATAATGCATTAACCGTTTTAGCACCAAAGCACAATTATGTAAGTGTTAAATTAAAAAATTGCAAAGTCATAATAAATAAAGTAAAAAAATTGGTTACAGTGGTTAGTGGTTGATGGGTAGGAAGATATTTTTAAATATATTTTTAAAAATTTGGCTAAGGGAATAATAAACTTCAAGAGACACAAGATGTGTACCTGACAATTTTAATCATTTAATTTAATAGCAACAGCCTTACCGTTTATAAATTTCATATAAAAAACATAATTATATATATATATATATATATATATATATATATATATATATATATATTATATATATATATATATATATATATATATATATACAGGGTGTCCGAGAGTTATCTGTACAAGTTTTGCTTGTTATTAAAAGTCAACCATGCAGTGTAGAAATTCCAGTGTTGTCCCACTTTACAAAGAATCTCATTAAGTTTTTTCTGATACCAAGTTTTGACAAGTTTTTTAGAAATTCCAGTGTGTCCGAAAATTATCTGACCAATTTCTTCTTTTAATAAAATTCTTGATAACACACGTAAAATTCTTAAAGAAGATTATTTAGAATCTGTATTTTCAAAAGTTTCCGTTATTAAAGTAACGTTGTTACAAACATTCGATATGTGCACCATCAGTGATTCGCAAAACATCCAATCGATAATCCAAATGTTGCCATGTACGCTGCAGCATATCCACATCAATTCGCTCATAGCAGCTGTGATTCTTGCTTTTAAATCATCAATGTCTGTCACCCGCGTACAAAAAGAAAAAACTTGTCAAAACTTATTATCAGAAAAACTTAATGAGTTTCTCTGTAAAATGGGACAACACTGGAATTTCTACACTTCATGGTTGACTTTTAATAACAACCAAAAATTGTACAGATAATTCTCGGACACCCGGTATATATATATATATATATATATATATATATATATGTTAAACACAGACCGTGCATGGAACAAGGAACTCTTCTGGAAAAATTAAATCCACTATAGTCCGAATAAGTAATGGTAAATGACAAATACCATAGTTTTTCTTTTTCATGATGCTAGCCCGACGTGGGCAACGGGTCTCTCGCAAAGAGATCCATAAATATAGCTTCCCTCACCAGCTATCTGCAAAGCAGACAGGATCCAGCTTTGGGACATGGACCTAGGGTTTAAAGCAAGCCTAGTCCCTACATTCAGAACCTCTATATAAGTAAAAGACTCGTTGCATTCACGTCGGATTCTGAGTTTGTGTATATATATATATATATATATATATATATATATATATATGCATTGGAAGGCAATGACAACTACGATGTTATATACACAGATTTTGCTAAAGCTTTCGGGAAATGTGACCATGGTATAATAGCACATAAAATTAAATATATGGGAATAACAGGCAAAGTGGGAAATGGATCTACAACTTTCTCAGAGAACGTCTGCAGGTCGTCAAAATTCAAGGTATATCATCATCAGAATCGGAAGTACGCAGCTCAGTATCACAAGGGACAGAACTGGCCCCACTCCTGTTCATTATCATGCTAACAGACATAGACAGCGGAGTAAACAGCAACAGTATAGTAACATCCTTTGCAGACCATACAAAGATCAGCAGAAAAATCAGCGCTGTACATGACGTGGATGCCTTGCAGAGGGACACGAACCAAATATACAAATGGTCAGAAGACAACAACATCTCATTTAACACCGAGAAATTTCAGCTTCTGAGATATGGTAGAAAAGAAGAACTTAAACAGACTGCATATTATGCTCCAGATAGACAGGAAATTCAGAGAAGCACGAAAGCGAGCGATCTCGGGATAATAATGACAGATGATGCGAAATTCGAAACACAAAATCAGATAGCGATAAATAAAGCAAAAAGAGTCGCCGGACAGGTACTAAGAACGTTCAAGAGAAGGGACAGGACAGTAATGATTTCCCTGCTAAAAACACTGATTATACCAAAACTTCAATACTGCTCAGTTTTTACGTCCCTATATAAAAAGGAAGAAAGGCATTTCACAGCCAAGATTGATGGCTGCAAAGAACTCAACTACTGGGAAAGACTACGTAAACTAAATCTGTACTCCCTGGAAAGAAGAAGAGAGAGGTACACCATAATACAGTACATATGGAAAATGAGCGAAAAACTGGTACCAAACCTAAAACTAAACTCAATTACCATTCAAACAACACTAGAAAATAGGAAAGGCAGAATGTGTAGTGTTCCCAAATTAAAGGCCCGAAAAGGGACCTCCTCAACTCTGAAGAAAAATAGCTTGGTTGTCAGAGGGCCATGACTTTTCAACCAGCTTCCAAAGGACCTCAGAAACGTAACGGGGGTCAATGTTGAAGTCTTCAAGAGAAGACTGGATGCCTGGCTCAGGACGGTACCAAATGAGCCGGGCGTGCCTGGATATGTACGGTGGAGAGCGCATGAAAGCAACTCGCTCCTCCACCAAGTCAGACCTACAGGCGGGGCCACCAGCTTGACCTCCGTGTGAAGAGAGACCAACGCACGAAACAACATAAGGTTCATAAGGTATAAGTTAAGGTATATATATATATATATACTGAATGAATATAATACATATGAAATAATACTTAATATAACTTATATGAATTAATAATTATATATATGAATTAATAATTAATATATATGAATTAATACTTACCTGAAATACTATTCCGAAGCTCTTGAAGTTTGAACGAACTTAAAACCGTCCTCCAACAATTTTAAACTTGAAGTGATGCATAAGTAAATTATTTGTCTGATTCACACACAGCATTATACTAGAAATCGAACAATTGCATCATCTTCTGAAAGGTGTCGGAGTCAATGTGGCGTGACTTCCGCGCCCTCTAAAAATGAAGCGGGTAGAAAATGATTAGCTAATTAATTAAATGAAAATGTGAAAATCATAGCGACCTCTTATTATGTACTGAATCGACAGATATTTTGCACAAAATCACTTCAAATCTAAAGGAATAAGAGCAGCCATGTGGAAAGTATTTCCAACTATTTTGAAATTTTAGCCCAAATTTTGAACCACCCTAACATACACAGTATATGTATATATATATATATATATATATATATATATATATATATATATATACTGTATATACTCTATATACAGTAAATATACATATATACACACATACTATATATATATATATATATATATATATATATATATATATATATATATATATATATATGTATATATATAAGAGTGAGCGAAATTAATCTGTGAATGGCGGTTTGACCACGTTTTACTACAGGCCAATATTTTCCCTATGCCTACGTCCTTCGAGTCTCTCCATCTCTCTCTCTCTCCTGTTACCAATACAAGCCTTTTTTTATGACACTCTGCTATATTTAGCATAAAAGGAAAGCTGTATGTGCTCCATTATACTGTCTTTAAAGTGAGTTTAGGGTGTATAGAGGGATTTCCTACCTTACAACTCCTTATTTTAGCCACCAATTAATAATAATTCGGATTCCGCAATAAACCGCTGTACGTCTAAGGTGGAGTGACAAGCCTAGATATTGCAATGATCATTTTGTTGCTTTAACCATTCAGACTGTTTACCGAACCCTTTATATTAGGTTATGTTTGTTAAATATAAAAACAGCTGTTTGTCTGACATTAATTTTAACAAGTCATCCGCCCCTCAAAAACAGAGATCATATTATAATTTTACAATAAACATGAGCTACCGTGCAACGTATATTGTAAAATTATATATATATATATATATATATATATATATGTTAACCCCTCCGTCTATGGCCTGGGTTGGTTCGAAGTCGACGGGGGTTCTAGTTAGGTGGCAGCAACGGATGTGTTACTTGCAGTAGTTTCTTCTACAGTATATTACTCTCCGAGTTATTCTATAGTGGCTCGGAGGATTCTGTGAGGCTTACTAAATTCTCTGAAGATTCCCGGATTCTTCTCATAACGTATCGAGAAATTTTAATGACTAAGTTCTCTGAAGAGAGCAAGGCCCGAAGGAGAAGATAAAGACTCTTTCTTACTGTAATTTACTGCTAAAATGTACAGGCAGTGCTCAGCCTTTGAGTCTACTTCTGAATGAACATGGAAGAAATTATTGGGGTTTATATACCTCGATTCTACTAACATCATTATTATTAAATGTTGGAGAGGCTGTATTACTTTTGCACAACAGTTAAAAATAAAGTAAATTTTTTGTTGTGACAATGGTTAAGCAGATAAACAGGATAGGGGAAGAGGAAGTCATATTTTTATCTAAAACCGCGTATTTTCAGATCTGCTGTTTTCCTGATCCGCCGAGTTAATTAGAAACGGAAATTGAACTATGCATCTTTATACTAAGATATGCATATGAGTAAAAATTAAAGGTTTAAGATTTACAATTAAATGCTTAGGCAAGTCATGACTTCATCTTTTATAACGAAGAGAGAATGTATGCAAAACATGAACACGGCAACTTTTAATCAGGATTCATTATTAAGCTAAATCTAAGAAAATTATTAAGAAATTTTAAAAAGAACAAGTCACCAATTATTTGGCAAAGTCGAAAGCACATCAAAAATTTATCCCAACGAAAAAATAATAATAAAAAAATAATAATATCGCCGGCTATACATTCCTAATGGCGACATAATGTCGGGTCAGACATTGAGTACATTGAAATTTTGGTCTCTATAACTATGATCATAATTACCAATTAATTCACATTGATTTATTATCGTTAACTACAGTTTCATTAAAGTACATTAATTACATCATATTAAATCATTATAGTTAATTACAATTTACCACAGTTAACTATAGTTTACAGTGTTTCATATTTACATTAGGATAACTCTTATTTTGAGATTTAACACGAAGTACATGGGCACATATATATATATATACATAACACGCATAACGATATATAACATAATCATGCTTTTGAATTAGAATTAAACAAGAGAGGAGATTTCGTAATTAGATGCCCGCCTTCCGTGTCGGTCAGCAGAATTCGAACACGGGTCAACATGACGAGTATCTTGCGAGGGAACAAATAAAAAAAATATAACACAAGATAACGGTCAAGAAAGGAGATGGACGTATGAATTGAATAACAGATAACTTGCGTTATGCGAGTTTGGTCCTTTTGTAAAAATTAATAATTGAATATAAAGATTATATAGGAATTATTCATTGTTCATTTTTACAGGTATATATATACACACACACACACATAGAGTGTCTCAGAAGTCGTGCACAATAGTCTTTATCAGATTTACGAGGTTTACGGGAGGAAATAGTTTATAAGTGGTTTAATTACAATATCTGTTCGATAATGTTCGAATAATAAAATTAATAGTATGTAAAGTTAATCAAAAAGCTATCTTAAAATAATTAAATTGAATGAAGCTACATTAGCCAATGGTGTCTCAGAAGTCGCGCACCATTGGCTAATGTAGCAGTAAGTCTTAAGACTGAGACCAGTATTGCCTCACAAACTTCTCTAATACGCTACAAAAAGAATCGGGGAACCGCCAGATAATCTAGTACGTAAGTTTTCGCAGAATCCTACGATCCGCTACAAGTAGAAATAGGAGTATAGTACGAAGCAATTATTACGATTCTCTACGCCCTTACGCAGTACCAGCTACCACATGGTGAGAAATCCGTTGCTGCAACCTAAAAAGAACTCCCGTCAATTTCGAACCACCCAAGGCCATCGAAGTACGGTTAACAGATATATATATATATATCAGTGATGTAGTCGAGACCACCAAGTCCGAGACTGAGACCGAGACCGAAACCTGATCCTGTGAGACCAAGATCGAGACCGAGATCAAAGGTTCGAGATCGAGATCTACCTTCCGAGATCGAGACCCTTAAAATTCGAGACCGAGATCGAGATCGAGACCAAGCTCATGACGTCATTTTTTTTAACATTTACAATTGGCAATTGCGATTTTTTCTACGAATCGGTACGTTGTAAATATAAGTGATGTGAAGGGTTGTCGAGTTGTTCTATGCTTTATTGAATTTATCGGTACTGTTTTCTTTATGCTGTATTTCTTGCATTATTTTTGTGTGAAGCATTTTTTTTTTCAAATACATATTGGATGGGAGGATAATCGTTTTTATCAGGCCACAGAGGTTGACACGCCGTTTGGCAACACTAAGTGGCCTTATAATATATACTTATATATATAATATATATAATTCTCTATTTAGTGTTTCCATTTTCAATAAAATTAATCTGACGGGGGCGGGGGGAGGGTCAAATTTTTTTGTAGCGCTAACCTAAAAAAATCCAGACCCCCCCCCCCCCCCCGCAAGACAAACGTGGCAACTCAAAACAGGGTGACTGATTAGTGAATACCTAGAGTCCCTTACTTTTACAAACTTTCATAAACATTCTGAACTGTATCTGTTCAACCAAGCCACCATCATGAGTATGTCAATAACATGTATTTTTCATTACGGTCTCGAGAGGTCTCGAAAGGTCTCGGGGAGAAAAACCGAGACCGCGTCTGTCGAGACCGAGATCGAGACCGAGATCTAAATAGCGGAGACCGAGATCGAGATCTGCAAAATGGGTCTCGAAATCGGTCTCGAGACCGAGACCGATCTCGAGACCTACAGTAATAATAACATCGTACTCTACTGTCGAGCAGGGAGAAAACTTCTTATAATCCACTATAGTAACGAGTTATATATGAGAGTTAGAGCACCCTAATTCGGTTATTATACTCGTATAATAATAATGTTTTCCTTTCTAGAGTTCAAAATGGAAAGGTAATAAATTTGTGTCCACCCAACATCAGTGAGGCGAGCGAGGGAAAACGCTGACGACGACGCTTTAACTGTTTTACGCTATGACGTCGAAATTCGACGCTACTACCACACTCATGAAATAATCGATCTCTCCGAGGATGGGGACCTATGGACATTGGACAATACACACCGAACAACGAGTGTAAGTTTTTTAAAATTTAAACTGAAAAGTTGAATCGGATAAGAAGGTAATGCAAATTTTTTCTATTTATTAAAATCAAACTAACACATAACAAAATACAGGGCGTCCCCAAAAAATGTATACACACTTTAACAGCTGATGGCTCAATTGATGTTTCTTTCTTTCCAAGTTAAACCCATTAGAATTAATAATGGCAGTCAGACTAAGCTTTGAACAAAGGAAATTCATTCTAAAATGCTACTGGAAGTGTGAAAACGCAGTTGAAGTGCAAAGACAGTTTAGGAGGGAGTTTCAAACAGATCCACCAACGCGACTTACCATCACTCGAATTAGAGATAAGTTTGAAGCCGATGGAACTGTTCAGAATGTCCACAAGAAGCGTTCCGGAAGACCACGGACATCGACAAGCCCCACAATGCAAGAAAGAGTACTGGAAACGTATCACCAAAGTCCAAGAAAATCTGTGCGGCAAGCGAGTCGTGAGGTAGGAATTTCAGAATCGTCTGTCCAACGCATTTTGAAGCGCTGTCAATGGAAAAGTTACATTCCAAGATTAGTCCATGCTATTAATGAAGATGATCCGGACCGAAGAGTGGAGTATTGGGAGTGGTACTTGGCACGATGTGGATGTGGATTGGACGAAGGGGTTTCGTAGAATACCCTCCGCGTTCACCAGACCTCACACCACTAGACTTTTTTTATGGGGATACTTAAAAGACAAAGTCTACGCTATAAAACCTGCAACAGTCGCTGAATTGAGAGCAGCCATTGAACGAGAATGCACACAAATACCAAACGAAATGTTTCGTGATGTTTGCGATTCCATTGCTTCGCGTTATCAGCAGTGCCTGGACCAGAACGGACGTCAGTTTGAAAACAGGCGTTGACAAAACAATTAAATAATGTCTGTAGATTCTATTACATTTTGAAAATGAAATGTATTTTAATAAACACTGCCTTTATAAGTATTTAAAGTGTGTATACATTTTTTTTGGACGCCCTGTATATATACAGGGTGTCCCATAAGTCTGGAACCATAGGGTAAAATAAGTAATTCATGTTTTTCCGTTTCTGCAAGTGCCCATGATGTCTTTAAGTAAGGAAGAACGCAACCAGGTAATTCTGCTTCTAGGAAATCGGAGTCAGAGGGAGGTCGCTCAGGAATTTAACAGATTGCATCCGGACCGCGCGCAGATAACACACAGCTGTGTCGGCAAAGTTGTAGGAAAGTTCAGGGAAACGGGATCCATAGGAGATAAACCACGCAGTGGACCTACGAGGACATCCACCGACAATGACACAGCCGCTATCATCCTCGCTCATTTCACAACCAGTCCTCTAAAGTCTCTTCGGCGGTTGTCCGCTGAGAAGGAGTGTCGAAAAGCAGCATCCACTGTATTCTTCAAGCACACAAATGGCATCCTTACAAACTTCAAATCCTGCAGAAATTAAGCGAAGATGATCCAGACCGACGGATGGAATTTTGTGAATGGGCTACGGTACAATGTGCTCAAAATGCCAATTTCCCGTCCATCATTCTGTTCAATGATGAGGCTGTTTTTTACGCAAATGGTGAGGTGAACCGACAGAACACCCGCTACTGGTTGCAAGACAACCCTCACTGGTTTACTGCTTCAAAGGAACAAGGTGTCGCTCGTGTAATGGTATGGTGTGGCATTTGGAAAGACCTTATCATAGGCCCCTTCTTTTTTGATGACACTGCCACAGGAAACGCCTACTTCCGTATGCTGAACGAGGAAGCATTCCCCAGTGTCTTCAACACAGATGGGGATTTCCCAACATGGTTCCAGTAGGATGGTGCTCCTGCCTATTACAGCATCCGGGTAAGAGAGTGGCTGCACCGACAATTCCCTGGTCATTGGATAGGACGTAGAGGGCCTGTGGAGTGGCCGGCAAGGAGCCCCGATCTCACCCCGTTGGATTTTTACCTCTGGGGTCACTTGAAGGCGTTGGTCTACGCGGAGAAAATTCAGTGTTGCACATTTGCGGGAGCGCATCATCGACGCATGTAACACCATCACTCCTGATACCATTCGCCGTGTGTTTGCTGATTGGATATCTCGTTTGCATTCGTGTATCAATAATAATGGTGGACACATTGAACACGTTCTGTGAATAAAAAACATTTAGAACAAAGCGTGTCCCGGATAATACAGTGAGTATTAGGAAAATAGGACAAAGGAGCAAGAATTCCAAGTGGTTAAATATGAAAGACCCTCGAAACCAAAATACAAGGATTCAGAACCCATTACCATAAAAAATAAGTTTCACTTACTTACTGACAAAGAGGAGGAACCCTTTTTAATTGAGGATTTTCTGGTCAGGAATCAAGGGGACTTCGGAGCAAGACGCGTGACCAAGAGAAAATTCCGATGTTTTCCAGGTGCCACGAGTCAGATAATAAATAGGGAATTAGTCAAAATTAATATCAAGAATAAAAGTTGCCCCATTATCGTACATGTTGGTGGCAATGACGTTTTTCAGGGAGGGACAGGAGGGCAGACAGAGGCTATTGTAAAAGAGTTCAAGATCCTAACCGACAAGGTTAGAGAAAAGACAGCTATGGGAATGGTTGTAGGGATTCTTCCACGAATACGTACTAGGGACTGTACCTTAAGTAAAGCCATTAGCATAAATAAGAGTGTTAAACGCATGTGTGAGGAAAAAATACTAAAGTTTGTTGATTTTTTTGTCTACATTCTTCAGAAACGGGGAATAGTTTGGCTCGGACGGGATACATTTCAATCAAAAGGGGAAGAAGTTTGATGATATACTGAACACAAATTTTATAATCTTTCTAAATTAGGACCCCCCGAAACCAGCACTTGATCCTGCTCCCCCAACTGTTAAAACTACTCCCCAGCAGTCGGTCCTTCTCCCACAGCAGATGGTCCTCTTCTCCCAGCAGTTAGTCCTCCTTCCCCAGCAGTTAGTCCTTATGGAGAAACTATACATGCCTGTCATACACTTTACATTACAGTTCACAACGAAGCCTAATTAAAACCCAGGCTTATACATGCCTACAATGGTACCTTTATTTCATAGTAATTAAATACAAATTATTAATTTATTGTATTAAATAACTACAAAATTACCTCGGGATTGGCGACAAAGCCTTTTGGGAATGGAAAAAATTGCCATACGTAGAACCCAATATGTAGGCACTGGGCCTACAAACAACATAAAAAACGTATTTTTCCGTATCAACATTTTCCATCGCTGATTCATGAAAATTACTTCAAAAGAAGAAATAATGAAAATACAAAAATTAGACGTCTGAAACTGCAAAATAAGCGAATTTAAGACAAAGATTTATATTAGTTCAGCCAGAGCTGTCTAGTGACGAGCATTGCTGTAGGCAAGGAAGACGTGTTTAATCTTCCTACAAGTTCTGAATGAAAAACTAATGAGGTAAAACTAATAAGCAAAAGGATAGGCCTATTCCTTCAGGTATTTAGGCATAGTGAATTGAATTGCCTGTATTAATTAAAATGAATAAACTGCCACAAGTGTTCTTTGTGGCAGAATTCCTAGTGACACATTCTCAATCTGCTTGGAGAATAAGACTGATGTAAGAGTAAGCATTTTCAACTGGGTCCGTTTGATAGGATATTTGGCACTCTCTTTTAGCAATCTTTTCTCAACATCCATTTGTTTAACAGCGGTCAATTTCAGGCTTCAAACTCTAAGATATGTCTCCAAGAAGTGAACCACCATGGGTTTAATAGTCTCTTCACTGCTCTCATCCACGTTTAAGCATATCTCGGGGCCGTACGTGCGATTTTAATCTTCATGTCAACCCCATTCCACAATTTCTCTTGGAACAACAAATCAATATGTAATCGACAATAACAATCATAAATCTTCTTAGATTTTTTAAAATTACTTTTTCCACCAATTTCCGCTTCAGGTGCATAATAGCCCTCAGCACCCAAATGGATCTCTTTTACATCTTTTGAAAAGTTGAGTGCACTTTTCAAATAGGATCTACACTCATAATAACCATATCCTGATGGGATGTTTGTTTGGTTTAGGTATATATCCCACTGACTGATTACACTGTGCAACAATTTTTTGTTTATGTTGATTTTTCGATCTTTTCTCTATGTTTCTGCCACGCTGATTACAGATTTGGCATCGATTTTGCTCGGAAAACTATAGTTTTTATGATATGGTCAAATTTAGAAATCTTACTTTTTCGCCATTTTTAAAGCATTTTTCTGAGATAGCAAAAGTAATTTCAAGTGGAAATTTCAAAATGACCCCAAAACTGGTGTTTATTAGTAATGTTTTTATTGGTTAAGGCCCATTATTAAATATTTGTACACATTTTTTCTTTTTCCTGTTTATAAAATGTTTTTTTTGTATTTTTCAGATATTTGAATTAGAATTATATGGTGATGGCTACCAATAGGCCCTGCAGACACTCTGCAGATTCATTTTGTTATGTTTGCGGCCATTACATCAATCCAAAGCAAGTAAAGCATAAAACTGACACAGGAACGAAGTTTTGTACAGCATATCACGCTTACTTTGGGATGCCTATGGGCGGTCAAGATAAATCATGGGCAACTCACTTTTGCTGTGGAAGCTGCCGTTCCACATCAGAAGGATGGCTGCGAGGTACCAAAAAAGGCATGCCATTTGCTATTCTTCGCATTTGGAGGTAGCAAACCAATCACCACGATGATTGCTACTTCTCCATGGTAGACATTTCACTCTACAAGAGAGGTAAAGGTCGAAAAAATGTCCTATATCCAAATATCCCATCTTCCATTGCCCCAGTCCCCCATAATGAAGATTTACCGTTCCATGCCCACCCACCAAGGAGGAAATAGAAGAAACACCTTTAATATCCTCCGATGAAGATGAAGATGCTGAATTCGAGGCAAACTCCAATACGTCACCCAATTTCCCCAACCAGAAAGACATAGACGACCTAATCAGGGATATGAACCTTACAAAAACCAATGCAGAAATTATGACGTCCCGCCTTAAAGAGTGGAATCTTTTGGACCCAAGTGTCAAGATCTCTTTCTACAGGAATAAGCATTTGCGATACGCTTCTTTCTACTCCTGTTTTGCATCGAGCTCTCTTTGCTACTGCTGTGATGTGAATGGCCTTTTTGCTAAGATAGGAATTGAATACAGCCCTGCTGATTGGAGTTTGTTTATTGACAGTTCAACTAGAAGTTTAAAAGGTGTCCTATTACATAATGGAAACATGTTTCTATCTATTTCTGTGGCTCATTCGGTTGAATTGAAGGAAGAATATGAAAATGTAAAGCAGTTGTTAGACAAAATAAACTACAGTGAACATAGATGGGACGTATGTGGAGACATCAAAATGCTAGGATTCCTGCTTGGACTAGAGGGCGGTTACACTAAATATTCGTGTTTCCTCTGTCTTTGGGACAGCAGAGCAGATGGTGAGCACTTTGTCAGAAAGGAATGGCCCCTGAAAAATGAGTTTAATCCGGGCAAACACAATATTCTTAACGAAGCCCTCGTTCCAACAGACAAAATTTTGCTACCCCCGCTGCATATCAAGCTGGTCTTATTAAGCAATTCATCAAAGCTTTGGATGCTGAAAGTGATGCTCTTTATCATATACGTTCAATGTTTCCCAAAATTTCTGAGGCTAAAATCAAGGGATGCATATTTTTTGGACCTCAAGCCAGACTCATGTAACATCTAAATAGTTAGAAGAAAAAATGACGGCTTTTGAAAAAAATGTTTGGCAGTCATTTCTGCTTGTAGTCCATGAATTTTTTGGTAACAAAAAGAACGACAACTACAAAGAGCTAGTAGAAAATCTACTCAAACACTTTCAAAGGTTAGGTTGTAGAATGTCCGTGAAGTTACACTATCTAGACTCGCATTTAGAATACTTCAGACCAAATTTGGGTGACGTAAGTGAAGAACATGGTGAACGTTTTCACCAAGATATCCAAACAATGGAGGGGAGATTTCAGGGAAAATGGGACGAAGCTATGATGGGCGACTATATCTGGTGTTTAATACGAGATAATCCACGGGACTACAAGAGAAAAAGTCGCTCACATGTACATTTTTAAGCATTATCCGTTTAGATTTGTGAGCATATTTGTGTGCATATTATATTTGGGTGCATTATATATACATTACATACGCATTATATATACATTATATACATTATATGCACATTATATATCTTTAAATATGAAATATATTTATTTTCCCTTCCTTTTCTTCATTGTGATTTTGCTCTGTGATAAGCCACTAGGTACAAAAAATAGATTATGGTTTTCAGAAAAAAACTAGTTTTCAGGAGAAAACTAATGCGATTTTTTAATTCAGCGCACCCAAAAACAAAGAAACACCAAAATAATAAGACAAACACAAATTTTCCAAAATTTTGCTACATAGTGTTATTGAATGCAAGAAGTTAGTTTCGGAATAAACAACATAACCGTCTGCACAATCTGCACCGTCTGAATGTGCTTTTCGGAGTTTGGCATACATAAATATATTGCTGGGGCATGCGTTAGGTATAATGAATTCTATTGGCGCGCTCGGCGAAGCAACAGTGTTGAGGGAGTTAACTGTGATAAAATCAGATTCTGCAATAGATTCTGTGTAGGTGGAGATCAAAGAGAGAGAGTTCTGATTTGCAGCACTCTAAACTGTGTGAATGTATGAAGTGTGTCATATTGAAATGTTTCGACACATTTATTAGCCCTACCTCTCACTTCAAGTACACAATTACCTATGAGAGACAACCGTAACAGATTTAGCTTATACCAGTTAAAAAAAAAAGTCCACCGCTGGCTTCATACTCTTAGAACATTTCTTTCCTTTCAGTGCCTTTTACGTTTAACGTTTGATAAGATAAATAATTTTGAATGGCCAGTTTGTCAGTTTTGATGTAAATTCCTTATTTGCAAATGTCCCAGTAGACGAAAGCATAAATTTTTTGAAAGAAATTCTTCCTAACCTAAATCTAACGCTTCCAGTAACAGCCAAGAAATTCATAAAAGTGGTGAAACTCTGTGTCGAGGATAATGTATTTATAGCTGATGGCACGTTCTATAAACAGAAGTATGTCATGGCCATGGGCAATCCCCTCTCCCCCATTTTGGCCAAGTTATTTATGAAGTTTTTTGAAACAAAATTGTTGCCTATCCTTCCCCACTCAAATTTGGTTAAGATATGTGGATGACTTATTACATTGGTCTACAAATTTTGAAAAAGTTTGTGCTTCGGAGATAAAATGTGTTTCCTATTATGGATTTTGAGGTGCTGAAAACGAATATGACCATAAAAACAGTCGATTGGCTAGTTTCCAAGAAAATTTAAGTTACACATTTTGCGTATATGTATACCATATATTAGTAACATACCTGTATAATGCAGTCACTTATATTGATTCAACCCGTCGCTTCATTGCTTGTCTCTTGCATTCAACTTCTGGAGCATCTGTTGTTATTGTCCAGCAGTAGTCTGCTAACAATGATGGACTCCATTTCCCCTGATAGCGTTTCTCCATCGCTGAGATATCCTGGTGGAAACGTTCATCATGTTCATCGCTGACTGCTCCGCAGTTGCCCGGAAAAAATTCCAGGTGCGAATGGAGGAAATGTATCTTTAAAGACATATTGCAGCCCATTTTTTGATAGAACAACAGCAGGTTTTCCACGAGCTTCCTGTAATGTCAGCTTTGGTATTTCTGAGAAAATTGGTTGCTACTAACCGGAAAGCATTCCACGCTGTCTTCTCCTCACCACCTAGGATACGGTCGAACTCCTCATCTCTAATAAGCTCGCAGATCTGTGGACCAACAAATACACCCTCCTTGATTTTTGCTTCACTGAGCTTTGGGAATTTACCACCGAGGTACTTAAAAGCTGCCCCCGTTTTATCCATAGCCTTAACAAAATTTTTCATGACGCCCAGTTTGATGTGCAAGGGTGGTAACAAAATCTTGCTCGATTCTACAAGTGGTGGATACTGAATATTTTTGGTTCCAGGTTCCAATGAGTGTCGGAGTGGCCAATCCTTCTTGATGTAATGAGAAGTCCTAGCCCGACTATCCCATTCACACAGAAAACAGCAATACTTAGTGTAGCCCGGCTGCAGTCCAAGCACGATAGCAACAACTTTCAGGTCACCACAAACCTGCCAGTGATGTTTGTCATAGTTTATGCAGTTCAAAAGTTGCAGTCTCATGTTGTCATATGTTTCCTTCATGTGGACTGCATGACCAACTGGAATTGATGGCAATACGTTGCCAACATGCAACAAAACAGCTTTTAGACTCAACTTCGATGAATCAGTGAACAGTCTCCACTCATCAAGATTGTGAATAATGTTGAGAGCTGCCATCAGACCATCGATGTCGTTGCAAGCTACAAGGTCACCTTCCATGATGAAGAATGGGACAAAATCTTTTTGATGGTCACGAAACTTACACACTCTAACATTTTCAGCGAGGAGATTCCACTGCTGCAATCTGGAGCCCAACAGCTCTGCCTTACTCTTTGGCAGTTCTAAATCTCTGATAAGGTCGTTTAATTCATTCTGAGTTATCATGTGCGGTTTAGAAGATGTCAAGTTATAGATAAATTCAGGGTCTTGTGAAGTTGAAGGCTCACAAGTTTCGCAGGTTCCTTCATTCTCCTCGTCCTCTGACGCCAGGGAGAATGAGTGTGGGGGCTCAGGAGCGGGTAGTCCTTCGCCGTGAGGTACCAGGCGTATAGCAGAGGGTATATTCGGATATTGTAAAATCCACTTTTTCTTCTTGCAAATACCTTTCTTGACTGGAGGAACCATGCAGAAGTAACAATTGCTGACATGATCTGTTGGTTCCCTCCACACCATTGGCACTGCAAAAGGCATAGGTTTCCTTTTCCGATTCAACCACTGGCGAAGGTTTGTTGCACAAGTATTGCAGCATATGTGTGGGGCCCAGCTCTTGTCCTGATCTCCAATCTTACAGCCAAAATAAAGGTGATAGGCTTTCCTAATCACGGCGGTTATAGCACGCTTTTCTGAATATTCTCAGTCAATTATAAATCGGCCTCATAATCTCCATCCTGACTCTCTGAATCTACATTAGGGCGGCTCGTTTTTACACTTTTTTCGATATTTCATTGGGGGTAGTGCGGAAAAGTTGCGATTTGGAGAGAAAATAAAGTGTGTAAAATTTTTTGGATCTACGTCAATACCTTCCGGTGGCGGCGAGTCCTTAAAAATCGAAAAATAGGCCTAACGGGGTAGATTGGAAAATGGTTTTAAAGACTTACAAAATAAACAATAAAAATTTCAGCACAATCTGTTAATAACTTTCGGTGGCGTCTTAGCCGTTAAAATATCCAAAATATTGATTTAAAGCAAGTTTTAACAAGATGTTATACAAATGTTAATTCCGGTATATTTCTGTGCAAACAACCCTGAGAACACTATTATAGGCTTGAATAAATTAATAGCAGTCATTGAACAATGAACATTATATAAAAATTATATAAAATTATATAAAATTTGGATGTGTTTTTAGGCCTATTTTTCGATTTTTAAGGACTCGCCGCCACCGGAAGGTATTGACGTAGATCAAAAAAATTTTACACACTTTATTTTCTCTCCAAATCGCAACTTTTCCGCACTACCCCCAATCAAATATCGAAAAAAGTGTAAAAACGAGCCGCCCTAATCTACATCCATGTCTTCTTCGGTATTTTCTATAAATGCCGGTGGTAAAACATTGGTGGCTTCAGTCATTTCTTCTTGTGCTGTTAGTTGACGGTTTTGTACTTCTTGGGCCCTTCCTAAAGATCTCTTCTTTGTTGAACTAGCTATGCGATCAACTGGTCCAAACTGATTTTTTATTTGTTTTTTACCCACAAAAGACTCCAATTCTGCCATTAGTATTTTATCCTTACACCTGCAAGATTTCCTATCAATTTCCTTATCATAGCATTCACAAGAAGATATATCAAACATTTCATCATACTGAGCTACTTTTAAGGCGAAACTTTCATTTCTTCGATGTAACGGCACCTTGTTCAATTTTGAGGCTTCTT
>JAJOZX010001149.1:135000-225000 GCA_023014485.1 Bathynomus jamesi | reverse complement strand
CAACACTGGAAAATAGGAAAGGCAGAATGTGTAGTGTTCCCAAATTAAAGGCATGACAAGGTACCTCCTCAACCCCGAAGGAAAATAGCTTGGTTGTCAGGGGGCCAAGACTTTTCAACCAGCTTCCTAAGGACCTCAGAAACGTAACGGGGGTCAAAGTTGAAGTCTTCAAGAAAAGACTGGATGCCTGGCTCAGGACAGTACCAGATGAGCCGGGCGTGCCTGGCTATGTACGGTGGAGAGCGCAAGAAAGCAACTCGCTCTTCCACCAGGCCAGAAATATATACAATTGATTAGAAATAATACTGTAATGTCGAAGTTAAGTGGAGCTACAGACAGACGTTTTCGTACCAAGAGGTCCATAGCTTAGAGCAGTGCCCTTCAACCTTTTTATGCCTACCGCCCACTTTTACTATTTTTATGTGAGATAAATTAGCCAACCGCCCACCAAAATTAAAAATCCAACAAACATATATTAAAAATTATGTATGGTACATTATATATATTATATAATAAAACATTATGCATTTACCTTTAATTTAGTGAGATCCTTGTGCTTGATGCTTGGAAACTAAATTCCGAATGTTTGACTCGAATTTAGTGAGGAACAAACGAATGTCCCCTCTTTCAGGGATTTTTAAAGCATTCCTGTTTTTGGTAAGAATGTGATTCACAGCACTAAAACCTGATTCAACTAGGTACGAAGTAGGAAAAGCGATCAGTAATTTAAAAATCTTTTTCCACATATTGGGATATACATTTGACATCTTTTTATTTTGCCAAAGCTGCATATAACCACCGTTATTGAAATTTCCCTGGCTTTCCTCATCATGTCTGAGTTCTAATAGCTCCTCTTGACATGTTACATCAGCTTCAGTAACATTGCAGTAAACGGGTTTACCATCCAATCATATACTTCCATGGTTAAAACATCACTGAATCGAGTTTCAAAATCCGTTTCAAGTTTATTGAGATGATCAATAAACCTTTGTGTATCAATTGTTATTATGTCATCCTTAATAGATAACAATTCTGGAAACTGGTGAAATTCCCTTTTTGAAAGATTGTGACTGAATAAATCCAGCTTTTCAATGAATAATGAGATAACTTTTTGGCAGTTCATGAGTGTCATATTGGCTCTTGAAGCTGCAAATTACAATCATTGCATTTCTTAAATATTCCTGCCAAATAACAAGCATCATTTTTTATCATTTTTAACTTTTGGCTAAGATCAACTTCATTTTGGTCTTCTAGAAACTGCACTACGCTCTCATATAGTTCAACAAAACGAGTTAAACATGCACCCTTCGAGAGCCATCGGACCTCTGTGTGTATAATAACCTAACAAATTGTTCATCATTGTCATGACACAACTGACGAAACATTCGATCATTTTTGCATACAATATTGTAAATTTGTTGAAGACCGCTGGCTTAGAGGATAAATGGCAGGACTCATGGATAGCTTGTATGATCGGGTTGGTTGATTTTTTAATTCTTTGCATTAGACTGTATTCAGCACGTCTTGTTACCTCCGGGAAGCTCGGGACATTGCGGGTAGCAAACATTTGCGAAGGTGAGCATGTCGGGGGTAATTTATGTAAGAGGCTAAAAGACCTGTTGTACAGCAAATTTAGAGTTCTGCAGAACCTTTTTATGATTCACCCACAGTTGCTGTCCGTTATATTACTGCAGAAAGTACGAATGAGAGTGTTTTTAGCTTCACTTGTACAGAATCGAAAGTTCCTTATGGTCATATTCGCTTTAGCACACAGGCTTCAAGATTGTTTTCTTATATCCGAGTCATCACTCAAGGAGCTGGTAATAGTTTAACCCAAATACTTAAACTCTTGTACTTCCTCAATTACTTCACCATTCATTTTAAACCTTATATCAGCTGGCTGATTACAGCTTTTAGTATGAAACTGCATAACCTTAGTTTTTGTAACATTAAAAAGAATATCATGTTTCTGCGAATACACTTCGCAGACTTTTAGTAGCCGATCCAGACCTTTAACAGAGGGAATTATTAACACCATATCATCGGCATAAACTAAGTTATTTATCCTTGTGTTATCTATGCAACAGACCACTGTTGCCTCATTAAGGGAAGCAATTAATCCGTCGACATACACATTAACTCATCATGTCTGAGTTCTAATAGCTCCTCTTGACATGTTACATCAGCTTCAGTAACATTTGCAGTAAACGGGTTTACCATCCAATCATATACTTCCAGGGTTAAAACATCACTGAATCGAGTTTCAAAATCCGTTTCAAGTTTATTGAGATGATCAATAAACCTTTGTGTATCAATTGTTGTTATGTCATCCTTAATATATAACAATTCTGGAAACTGGTGAAATTCCCTTTTTGAAAGATTGTGACTGAATAAATCCAGCTTTTCAATGAATAATGAGATAACTTTTTGGCAGTTCATGAGTGTCATATTGGCTCCTTGAAGCTGCAAATTACAATCATTGCATTTCTTAAATATTCCTGCCAAATAACAAGCATCATTTTTTATCATTTTTAACTTTTGGCTAAGATCAACTTCATTTTGGTCTTCTAGAAACTGCACTACGCTCTCATATAGTTCAACAAAACGAGTTAAACATGCACCCTTCGAGAGCCATCGGACCTCTGTGTGTAATAATAACCTAACAAATTGTTCATCATTGTCATGACACAACTGACGAAACATTCGATCATTTTTTGCATACAATATTGTAAATTTTGTTGAAGACCGCTGGCTTAGAGGATAAATGGCAGGACTCATGGATAGCTTGTATGATCGGGTTGGTTGATTTTTTAATTCTTTGCATTAGACTGTATTAAAGCACGTCTTGTTACCTCCGGGAAGCTCGGGACATTGCGGGTAGCAAACATTTGCGAAGGTGAGCATGTCGGGGGTAATTTATGTAAGAGGCTAAAAGACCTGTTGTACAGCAAATTTAGAGTTCTGCAGAACCTTTTTTATGATTCACCCACAGTTGCTGTCCGTATATATTACTGCAGAAAGTACGAATGAGAGTGTTTTTAGCTTCACTTGTACAGAATCGAAAGTTCCTTATGGTCATATTCGCTTTAGCACACAGGCTTCAAGATTGTTTTCTTATATCCGAGTCATCACTCAAGGAGCTGGTAATAGTTTAACCCAAATACTTAAACTCTTGTACTTCCTCAATTACTTCACCATTCATTTTAAACCTTATATCAGCTGGCTGATTACAGCTTTTAGTATGAAACTGCATAACCTTAGTTTTTGTAACATTAAAAAGAATATCATGTTTCTGCGAATACACTTCGCAGACATTTAGTAGCCGATCCAGACCTTTAACAGAGGGAATTATTAACACCATATCATCGGCATAAACTAAGTTATTTATCCTTGTGTTATCTATGCAACAGACCACTGTTGCCTCATTAAGGGAAGCAATTAATCCGTCGACATACACATTAACTCATCATGTCTGAGTTCTAATAGCTCCTCTTGACATGTTACATCAGCTTCAGTAACATTTGCAGTAAACGGGTTTACCATCCAATCATATACTTCCAGGATTAAAACATCACTGAATCGAGTTTCAAAATCCGTTTCAAGTTTATTGAGATGATCAATAAACCTTTGTGTATCAATTGTTGTTATGTCATCCTTAATATATAACAATTCTGGAAACTGGTGAAATTCCCTTTTTGAAAGATTGTGACTGAATAAATCCAGCTTTTCAATGAATAATGAGATAACTTTTTGGCAGTTCATGAGTGTCATATTGGCTCCTTGAAGCTGCAAATTACAATCATTGCATTTCTTAAATATTCCTGCCAAATAACAAGCATCATTTTTTATCATTTTTAACTTTTGGCTAAGATCAACTTCATTTTGGTCTTCTAGAAACTGCACTACGCTCTCATATAGTTCAACAAAACGAGTTAAACATGCACCCTTCGAGAGCCATCGGACCTCTGTGTGTAATAATAACCTAACAAATTGTTCATCATTGTCATGACACAACTGACGAAACATTCGATCATTTTTTGCATACAATATTGTAAATTTTGTTGAATTTTACAAGAATTTTATAAATTTTTTTGCCGCCCACCTAAAAGTTCAAATCGCCCACTAGTGGGCGATATCGCCCAGGTTGAAGACCGCTGGCTTAGAGGATAAATGGCAGGACTCATGGATAGCTTGTATGATCGGGTTGGTTGAATTTTAATTCTTTGCATTAGACTGTATTGAGCACGTCTTGTTACCTCCGGGAAGCTCGGGACATTGCGGGTAGCAAACATTTGCGAAGGTGAGCATGTCGGGGGTAATTTATGTAAGAGTCTAAAAGACCTGTTGTACAGCAAATTTAGAGTTCTGCAGAACCTTTTTTATGATTCACCCACAGTTGCTGTCCGTATATATTACTGCAGAAAGTACGAATGAGAGTGTTTTTAGCTTCACTTGTACAGAATCGAAAGTTCCTTATGGTCATATTCGCTTTAGCACACAGGCTTCAAGATTGTTTTCTTATATCCGAGTCATCACTCAAGGAGCTGGTAATAGTTTAACCCAAATACTTAAACTCTTGTACTTCCTCAATTACTTCACCATTCATTTTAAACCTTATATCAGCTGGCTGATTACAGCTTTTAGTATGAAACTGCATAACCTTAGTTTTTGTAACATTAAAAAGAATATCATGTTTCTGCGAATACACTTCGCAGACTTTTAGTAGCCGATCCAGACCATTAACAGAGGGAATTATTAACACCATATCATCGGCATAAACTAAGTTATTTATCCTTGTGTTATCTATGCAACAGACCACTGTTGCCTCATTAAGGGAAGCAATTAATCCGTCGACATACACATTAAACAGCATAGGGGAGAGCAAGGAGCCTTGTCTCACCCCGCAAGAGGAGCCAAAACACTCGGATAGTACATTGCCCCACCTAACAGTGAAAAAGATTGGTGGGAATACCAAAATTTCAATAAATTTAATATGTACATGGGAACCTTCCTGTCTTCTAGTTTTGCAAATAAAATATTGTGGTTCACCCGATCATATGCCTTACTTATATCCAGGAAACAGCTATAAATAGTTGAATTACTGTCAATGTATTTAGATATTGTTTCTTTAAGTACATAGATACACAGGTAGTTGAGTGGGACCTTTTAAAGCCAAACTGATTAGGAGATATCCATAGGAAATCATTTAATCGGCGTAACAAGAGTTTTTCTAGTAGTTTCGAGAAGCAGGAAGCGACAGCAATAGGCTTGTAATTATTGCTGGACAGAATGTCTCCGTACTTATTTTTGACCAGGGGCAAGGTATATACCCTCATGAACTCTGCAGGGATATAGCTATGAGCAAGCATGGCTGATAGGAGCAATGATATATGCAGACATACCACGTTATTTGCATATTTTAGGTGCTTATTCGATAAGTCATCTACCCCTGACGCAGAACCAGTCTTAACTCTTTAATTAACCTCTTTACTTCAGAAAATGATATTAAAGTATTTTCCCTTGTCCCTCTCACAATCGTTTCGCTGCAATCTATCTTAAGATTATTCCTAGTCACACTGTTAAGAATGTTAGAATAGTGGTTTTTCCACAGATTTGCAAATTCATCCTCCCCCGACACCCCACCGATTGTCGGATGGAGGACATTTTTGACACCCGTTTGATTCTTAACAAATTTCCAATATATATATGTGCACACACACACACATATACTGTATATATATATATAGTAAATATAGTATAGGTGTGTATATATATATATATATATATGATGAATAAAATCACGAAGGGAAAAGAAACACAAAGTTTCTTTTCCCTTCGTGGTTTTATTCATCATAAATATATGTGTGTATATATATATATATAGTATATATATATATGTATATATATATATATAGTATACATATATATATATATATATATATATGTAAAGAACGACGCTTGTGTAGAAGAACGTTCCGCCCAAGATGAGGAGGGAGAACGAACAAATGAAAAATGAGGTAACCACCCGGGAATCGAACCCGGGATCTTCCGATTGCCTGTCAGATATGCTATCCACTACACCATGGTCCTCGATTAATCAGAAGTCGTAATTCTCCTACATACGAGCAGAAACCAATGCCCTGAGGGGGCACCTTCGCATGCCGTACCTATATATACATTTTAACTGCAAACAGCACACAGTATAATTAATGTAATGAACGACGCTTGTGTAGAAGAACGTTCCGCACAAGATGAGGAGGGAGAACGAACAAATGAAAAATGAGGTAACCACCCGGGAATCGAACCCGGGATCTTCCGATTGCCGGTCAGATATGCTATCCACTACACCATGGGCCTCGATTAATCAGAAGTCGTAATTCTCCTACATACGAGCAGAAACCAATGCCATGTGGGGGCACCTTCGCATGCCGTACCTATATATACATTTTAACTGCAAACAACACACAGTATAATTAATGTAAAGAACGACGCTTGTGTAGAAGAACGTTCCGAACAAGATGAGGAGGGAGAACGAACAAATGAAAAATGAGGTAACCACCTCCTCATCTTGTGCGGAACGTTCTTCTACACAAGCGTCGTTCTTTACATTAATTATACTGTGTGCTGTTTGCACTTAAAATGTATATATAGGTACGGCATGCGAAGGTGCCCCTCAGGACATTGGTTTCTGCTCGTATGTAGGAGAATTACGACTTCTGATTAATCGAGGCCCATGGTGTAGTGGATAGCATATCTGACCGACAATCGGAAGATCCCGGGTTCGATTCCCGGGTGGTTACCTCATTTTTCATTTGTTCGTTCTCCCTCCTCATCTTGTGCGGAACGTTCTTCTACACAAGCGTCGTTCTTTACATTAATTATACTGTATGCTGTTTGCAGTTAAAATGTATATATACACCTTACCTTACCTTACAACCTTACAAAGGTTTCGCGTGATGATCTCTTATTTCGCGAAGGTCAAGCTTGTCGCCCCTCTTCTCGAATTGGCCTGGTGAAGTGGTGAGTTTGATTCTTGCGCTCGCCACCTCACATAGCCAGGTACGCCCGGCTCATCAAGGATTGTTCTGATCCAGGCGTCTAGTCTTCTTTTGAAGATTTCCACTGCAACTCCCTTTGTGTTTCTTAGGTCTTTGGGCAACTGATTAAACAGTTTTGGTCCTCTCACTACAAAACTATTTTCTTTCAGGGTTAAGGATATGCCCTGTCTCGCCTTCAATTTGGGAATACGGCACAGTCTGCCGTTTCTACTGTCCACCGTTCTTTGGGGAGTTATAGGGTTCATAGTAAGACAGTTTAGGAGAGAGTTTCAAACAGATCCACCAACGCGACTTACCATCACTCGAATTAGAGATAAGTTTGAAGCCGATGGAACTGTTCAGAATGTCCACAAGAAGCGTTCCGGAAGACCACGGACATCGACAAGCCCCACAAAGCAAGAAAGAGTACTGGAAACGTATCACCAAAGTCCAAGAAAATCTGTGCGGCAAGCGAGTCGTGAGGTAGGAATTTCAGAATCGTCTGTCCAACGCATTTTGAAGCGCTGTCAATGGAAAAGTTACATTCCAAGATTAGTCCATGCTATTAATGAAGATGATCCGGACCGAAGAGTGGAGTATTGCGAGTGGTACTTGGCACGATGTGGATGTGGATTGGACGAAGGGGTTTCGTAGATAATACCCTCCGCGTTCACCAGACCTCACACCACTAGACTTTTTTTATGGGGATACTTAAAAGACAAAGTCTACGCTATAAAACCTGCAACAGTCGCTGAATTGAGAGCAGCCATTGAACGAGAATGCACACAAATACCAAACGAAATGTTTCGTGATGTTTGCGATTCCATTGCTTCGCGTTATCAGCAGTGCCTGGACCAGAACGGACGTCAGTTTGAAAACAGGCGTTGACAAAACAATTAAATAATGTCTGTAGATTCTATTACATTTTGAAAATGAAACGTATTTTAATAAACACTGCCTTTATAAGTATTTAAAGTGTGTATACATTTTTTTGGGACGCAATGTATATATATATATATATATATATAATATATATGTGTGTGTGTGTGTGTGTGTGTGCACAGACCGTGCATGGAACAAGGAACTCTTCTGGGAAAATTAAATCCACTATAGTCCGAATAAGTAATGGTAAATGACAAATACCATAGTTTTTCTTTTTCATGATGCTAGCCCGACGTGGGCAACGGGTCTCTCGGACAATAGTGGATTTAATTTTCTCAGAAGAGTTCCTTGTTCCATGCACGGTCTGTGTTTAACATATAAGTTTCTCAGGGGACCATTCTGAGTTTGTGTATATTAAACGGACATGTTACGTGCCTTGAAAAGTGGACGCTGAATGTCCCGGTTGAGGTTTAAGTTTTGTTTTTTTGGCTAAAAATACAATAGTTACCCTTTTTTCTTTGATTTATTCAATCCGACGTGAATGCAACGAGTCTTTTACTTATATAGAGGTTCTGAATGTAGTGGGACTAGGCTTGCTTTAAACACTAGATCCATGTCCCAAAGCTGGATCCTGTCTGCTTTGCAGATAGCTGGTGAGGGAAGCTATATTTATGGGACCTCTTTACGAGAGACCCGTTGCCCACGTCGGGCTAGCATCATGAAAAAGAAAAACTATGGTATTTGTCATTTACCATTACTTATTCGGACTATAGTGGATTTAATTTTCCCAGAAGAGTTCCTTGTTCCATGCACGGTCTGTGTTTAACATATAAGTTTCTCAGGGAACCATTCTGAGTTTGTGTATATATATATATATATACAGTACTGGCCAAATTATTAGGAATTTTTTTAAAATTTCATTTTTTGGTATAAAATGTTAAATTAAACAAATTTTAAACGTTGAAAAGTTATTTATTTCTACACAAGAATACATGGTCATTATTTAGCAATAGTTAGTACTTAGTTTGACCCACCTTAGCTGCCATAATGGCTGCGACACGCTCCGGCATGCCATGAATCAATTTTTTGCATAATTCTTTAGTCGAACGAAGCGTGTTTGTTCGTCAGTTGTCGTTTGGTTGTCGTGCGATGCGGGTGTGTTTCTCTTTCTTTTACGTGTCATTGTAACTACCGTTTAATTTAAATAGTGTATTTACCCAATTTCGGCAATTATTTGTTACAGTTTTTAAGTGAATTTGAAAATGGGGCGAAAGAATGACTTGAGTCCACGGAAAATTGGGCAAATACAGGTTTTATTAACTTCTACATTTAAACAAAAGGAAATCGCTGCCAAACTCCATGTTTCACCACAGTCAGTACTTCGTATTAAGAAAAAAATGGTATTTGGAGAAAATGTAGGCCCAAAAGGGTTGGAAGATGCGGCAGAAAAAGGGTAACGACTCCAAGAACTGATAGACAGATTGCAATTTTGTCTCTTAGAAATAGAAGAGCTACTTGCAAAAACATTTCCAGTAGTCTAGCGGCTGATGGCATCAATATTAGTCGTAGAACAGTCAACAGGAGGCTTCTAACTGCCGGCTTCAAAGCCTACCGCCCAAGGAAGAAGCCCAGGCTCACTGAGGCTATGAAGAAGGCACGTTTTGCATGGGCAAAGGAACACATTAACTGGACTAGTGAGGATTGGGAACAGGTAAAATAATATTTAACATTAAATAGAATGTTAATACAGTAAATACAGTATGCATAGAAGTGTATTTACAGTACGTGATAAAACTGCAGTAAAAATATCTGTAAAGCAGCAAGTCATACTGTACTTCGTTTTAGCTGTACTTCATACGCTATGCACTGACTCTTTCACAGGGCTTCTTTGATTGCAGGTGGTGTTCTCTCGATGAGTCAACGATTGCCGTGCTTGACGATCGTGTTCAAAGTGTAAGAAGGAGGCCTGGAGAAGAATTTTTGCTGAGTGTCTGATGAAAACGGTGAAATTTCCACAAAAGATCATGGTTTGGGGAGCAATTTCTGTGCATGGAACTAGTCGTTTGAGCATTGTTGAGGGGAATATGAACCAAGTCAAGTATATAGAATACTAAGAAGACGTCTACTGCCTCAAATAAGGGAATGGTATGGTAATAGACGTTGGATTTTTCAACAAGACTCAGCTCCATGCCACACGGCAAAGTCGGTTAAAAAATGGTGTCATGAAAATAGTGTTCGGTTGCTCCCATGGGCTGGAAATTCTCCAGACATGAACCCAATCGAAAGTTTATGGTGTATTTTAAAGGACGTAATCCATGAAACGCCGATAACAACAAAACACCAACTCATAGAGCGACTTATTCAAGTCTGGTTTCACTCTACACGTATTAAGGAATTATGCAAAAAAATTGATTCATGGCATGCCGAAGCGTGTCGCAGCCCTTAAGGCAGCTAAGGGGGGTCAAACTAAGTACTAAACTATTGCTAAATAATGACCATGTATTCTTGTGTAGAAATAAATAACTTTTCAACGTTTAAAATTGGTTTAATTTAACATTTTATACCAAAAAATGAAATTTTTAAAAAATTCCTAATAATTTGGCCAGTACTGTATATATATATATATATAACGTGGGAAATAAACAGCCAAAGAAAAATAATAATATCAAAATTCTAAACATAGAAGATAACCAGATAACGAAAAGTAGAAGAGTAGAAAATACCGTTTGTAAATACTACGCAAAAGGGTACTCCAGGTATCGGGATGGGCAATGCATCTATGCACATTAGGGTGGCCCTTATTTTTCAACTTTTGAAATTACTTGCTCCCAACCCCTAATCTTCTTCCAATGAATAAAAAAGTGCTCTGTGCAAAATTTTAGCTCAATTGGGCTATATTAAGATGGCCCCCAAAGGCCCTAAATTTTCAAAATTCACCGATAATTGGTATTTCTAATATAAAACCTTTATAATTCATTTGCAAACTTTGTTTGGGAAAATAATCACAAAGCATAATCGAAAGTGAATTTTATTTACAACAAATAATTACGCCGCTTATATAGGCCGCAGGCGCAGAACTTTCTAGAACCTTCCAGAAGCAGTTTTTTTATGCACTTATGATACTTTTCAATTTCCGTGAATATCTCGTCCAATTTTGGTTTTAAGTAAATAATGGTTATAACTAAATTTATTGTAAATTGAATTCTCTTTCGATCATATTCTATATTTCTTTCGAATAAAACACTGTAAAGAAGATAAAAACGGTTTTATATGAAAAAATATCAATATTGTTAAAATCTGAAAATTTAGGGCCTTTGGGGGCCATCTTAATATTGTCTGATTGAGCTGAAAATTTACAAAGAGCATTTGTACATGGATTAGAACAACTTTTGAGGTTGGGAGATGAAAAATATTTCATTTCAGAAAATCACATACAACTAAGGGCCACCCTAATGCACATCCCACATTATGTAACACACATTATACAAGAGGATATTGCAAATTTGAAAAAAGAAGTTCAAGTTCCACCACATTACTCTCTGCAACACCTATGCAAGATATGGGAGGTGCAAATACCGCCAAAAATGCCGTTACCACCACCCTCAAAGGAACGCAACATGTGAACAGAAAAACGAACATCAAAGAGGGCTAACAATTTTTTAGACGTAGCCAACACAATTCAGCGGCTAAATACCATCCAGCAAATACAAAGTCACCTGACAAACATAGGAATCCGAGAGCCGGACAGACGGCACGCACAAAGCCACTTCATGCGTTATCGGGACAACACGTACCGACAAAGATAAAGAGAGGCAAATTCTCGGGGGACCAAAAGGCAACGAAATCGGCACCACCATTGGAAAACGAATCGAATATATGCGAAAATGATGGAGAAAAAATAAAAAAAATCCTAGCCAACATTCAGCACCTTAAATCAAATTATCCCTCGGACAAAGTTTTATACCTGAAAGGACTCATGCAAGAAACCGGAGCAGACGTTGCATGCCTCACGGAAACCCGTCTAAAGGACTGCCAGGTGAGCTGTGAAAACTGTGAGTTGTGTATTGACAAAAAAGAAATACAAATTGACAACTATAACATCCTCCGAGCCGACAGAACAGTGAGACGTAAAGGAGGGTGTGCAATTTCACACGCGAAAGGCATATGGCAGAAATGACTATAAGTACCTCAAACAGCTACGTAGAATGTGTCGCAGCAAAAGTTGAAAAATTAAATATGGTACTAATTGTAATGTACAGACCCCCGAACACGCCAACCTCAAAATTTTCAGATTCCATTACAGAGGTAAGAAACTTGGTTAAAGATCTACACTCTCGAACCCCAAATATTTTTCTCTGTGGTGATTTTAATTAATTTTCCATTCATGAAATATAAAAGACTAGGAAAAAATATATGTGCACACTAGGACAAGGGGGACACACGGGAAGACCAGGAGCAGGTAAAATTGCTACTAGCTCTTGCTGATAAGTTTATGTTAACGCAAGAAATTACAGAAGGCACAAGAAAAAACAACTGCCTAGATTTGGTATTCACAAACAACAGCAACCTAATTGATAATGTAGAAATATTCCCAACTATAATATCGGATCATAACATTATTGAAATAACAACCAATATAAAAGTAACAGGAAAGGAAAGGAACAACAGAATGAAGCAAATTCGAAACTTTTAATTTTCACTACAAAGCTATAAACTTGGAAGATGTTGAATCCAGCATGAAAGTAATAGATTGGAAAACCATTTTCGAGGTGAAGACAACTGGAGATGCTAATGACTTTAGAGGCGAAGACGCTGGAAATTGTGTAAGGACATGTCCCAAAAATACAACAAAGAGGAAAGAGAAGCAGGTTCGAGAGACAAAAGAGGTCATTGTTCCGAAAGAGAAAAAGAGTGACTGCAAAATTAAGTAACTGTAAAGATAACAATATTAGAAAAATATTAAATGATAAACTGCACAGTATCGATGACGTCATACAAGAACCAATTGAGAAGCATACAGAAAAAGACGAAGAAGATGCTATAGAAGCGATAAAGGTTAACTCAAAGTACTTCTATAATTTTGCAAAAAGGAAGTCGACCTCTGAAAAAAGAGAACAGTGCTTTAGCTGATGATCTAACAGAAGTATCTGAAATATTAAGAGCTCAGTACGAATCATCTTTCAGTATCCCAAAAACTGACAAACTGATATGCGATAGAAACGCGTTCTTTGAAGAAGAACTACAAGAGGAAAGTATAACGGACTTCGACTTTACGACAGATGATACTACACAAGCTACAGGGAAACTAAAAGCACACTCAGCGGCAGGACCGGACGAATGGAATGCCACACTGATCAAAAACTGCAAGAATGCAATCGCTGAGCCCCGATACTGTCTATGGAGAAGATCACTAAACACTGGAGAAATACCGGACATCCCGAAGAGCGCGAACATAGTCCCAATATATAAAGGAGGAGATCGATCCGAGGTGAAAGACTATAGGCCAGTGTCGCTTACATCTCATCTCACTAAAATATTTGAAAGAATAGTTACACAGAAAACCTGACTTTTTGGAAATTCAGAAAAAATTAAATAATAACCAACATGGGTTTCGGTCAGGCAGATCATGCCTATCACAACTAATAGAACACAACAACAACATTATTGATGCACTGAAAAGTAATGAAAACTATGATGTAATATACACAGACTTTGTCAAAGCATTCGACAAGTGTAACCATGGAATCATAATACATAAACTGAAATATATGGGAATAACAAGAAAAGTAGGGAAATGGTTATATAATTTCCTTAGTGAGTGGCGGCAAGTCGTTACAGTACAAGGAGTATCTTCATCAGAATCAGAGGTCCTCAGCTCGGTACCACAAGGAACGGTATTAGCTCCACTACTTTTCATAGTTATGCTAACTGACATAGCTGAGGAAGTTACCAGAGACAGCAGAGTAACATCCTTTGCCGATGACACAAAGATCGGTAGAAAAATAAGAAGCCCAGAAGATATAGGATCTCTACAAACCGACATGAACAGAATCTACAAGTGGACGGAAGACAACAATATGAAGTTTAACACTGAGAAATTTCAGCTGTTACTGTACGGAAAAAGAGAGGACCTAAAATCCATAGAATATTATACCCCCAAATGGACAGGAAATTCAGATAAATTCTAAAGCAAAGGATTTAGTGGTTGTAATGAGTGATGATGCGAAATTTGAAACACAGAATAAGATAGCAATAACAGAGCAAAGAGAGTAACTGAGCAGATACTGAGAACCTTTAAACGAAGGGATAGGAATATAAAGATTTCTCTACTGAAAACACTGATCATACCCAAATTCGAATATTGCTCGGTCCTAACATTCCCATATAAAAAATAAGATATTAGACAGCTAGAAGGGATTCAGAGAAGCTTCACAGCCAAGATCAAGGGGTGCAAAGAACTAAATTACTGGGAAAGGTTACGCGAACTAAAACTGTATTTACTGGAAAGGAGAAGAGAGAGATATACCATCATTTACACTTGGAAAATAATGGAGAAATTAGTCCCTAATCTTACTCTGAACCCTGTAACTCCCCGAACAACAGTGGAAAGTAGAAAAGGAAGAATGTGTCGTGTTCCCAAATTAAAGGCGAGACAGGGAACATCCTTAACCCTGAAAGAAAATAGATTTGTTGTGAGATGACCAAAAATGTTTAATCAGTTGCCCAAAGACCTAAGGAACACGAGTGGTGTTGCAGTGGACATCTTCAAAAGAAGATTAGACGCCTGGGTCAGAACAATCCCCGATGAGCCGGACGTACCTGGTTATGTGAGGTGGAGGGTACAAGAAACCAACTCACTACTTCACCAGGCCAACTCGAGAGGAGGGGGCGACAAGCTACACCTTCGTGTAATGAGGAATTATCGCACGGAACATTTGAAAGGTAGGGTGTCCCCAAAAACTGTCCTTATTTTCAATTGCCCGTTATTTTGTTATTTTATCATAGATTAAATTTTATTATTGGTGTTTCTTCTTCAGGAACTTAAGAGATTGGTTTTTTTATTTCGCATATACCTATACATTTCTAATCTTTTACTACTTAATAACTAATAAATATATATTAAAACCCTTCTTTTCACCATCTCATACTTAAAGCAATAACTTTTCCTAATTTCCTAATTTCTAAGAAATTAGGAAAAGACGGTACTGCTGCCAATAGACTCTAGCCATGTAAAGCCATAGAAGGCCTTGCTAGGCCTGTAAGGAAAATCCAAGTGTTGACTAAGCTTCCTAAGAAGCCTAGTCTACATGGAACAATATGGCTGAATCATCAAACAGTGATGTCGGGTTTGCATCCGGAACAGAAAATTAAGATCGTTGAGTGGTTTCATGTGACAAATTTTGTAGCGCAAGTGCAGAGAAACTTTTTCACAGAATATGGATGCAGAAATCCACCCGAAAAAAACGACAATATCACGAATTGTTAGAAAATTTCAAGCAAAAGGAAATGTAAGCAATCAACATAAGGGTAATAATGGTTGGCGACGATCCACAAGAAGTGTACAACGCAAATAGTGTTCATGAAATTACTGCGCGCAGTCCGCAGAAGTCAATTCGACGTTTGTCAAAAGAAGTAGGTATTTCACAAACATCTGTGCATCGTATACTTCGTTCCGAATTAAACTTTTTTCTTAAAAAATTTATTTACAGGCTTCACTGACTAATATCCCAAAACAAAAACGAATGGAATTCGCAACATGGATGTTTGCAGAACTAGAAGATCCTGAGTTTTTGAAACCCATACAGTTCACTGACGAGTGTTATATACGTCTGTTTCAGGAGATTAATAAGCAAACTTTTCGTTACTGGGGAAGTCATACTGCCGCTCCAATAGAACTTCCACGTAGTGTTGTTAAATTCAACATTTGGGTCGCTGTTGGGTGGTATAGTCAGTGATGGGCATCGATACATGGGAATCACTAAAGCGATACCGATACATCGATACATGAAGAACGTCTTAGGCGATACCGATACGCCGATACTTTCTAGATGTCTTAAGCGATACCGATACCGATACATGCATCGCCGATACATGTATCGCCGGTACATTTTTATAATTATTCATTTAATATGTAGGTATTAGAATTAGATATTATTGTTTATACTAGTAATTTGTACGCACTGTAAGTAAAATCAACGACATTTTAATGGGTTTTATAGATGTAAATAAAAACAATTGCTTTATTTAATGAAAGTATGTTTTAATTTTGTAGGATACATGAATGACTGAAAATATTACACTAACAATTAAAAGTAATTACTATTACCCTTCAAAAATACCAGCTGGCTAAACATCTGGCCAGACAGTCTATTCCTTTTTGGAGCGTGAATGTGACCAGCCAAACTAAACAACCGTTCTACAGGAGCAGAGGATGGTAGTGGTGTGTTATACTTCAGGAAGACCCGTAGAATTCCTGGGTACTGCCTCAGAGATTGGAGAGAATGACTTCCGTCACCCAGATACTGTAAAACTTCCATCTCAGTGGAATCTTGGGTTGCAGAGAAATTAGTGGAAGCAGACTCATAACAGAAGAAATCATCTGCACTTCCGTCAGATGCAGCATCACTTAGTTGTTGCCTGGGGGGTCTGCTCGCTGAGGCTCTTAACAGCATTAACCAACATTTCTTGAACCCTCTTTTTGACAATGTTAGTATTAAATTTGCCTTTTATTGTCATCCACTTTAACTTGAACAGAGGATTTGAAGACGATGCCAGTATTGCTGCTTTACACTCATGCGACGCATCAAGGCACATAAACTTTTCAAACCGCTTAGTGAACCCTACTGTGACTGCATTGAGAAGTGGCTGACAATGACGCAATGCCTCCGAATTCAAACGCTCTAGCTTCTTCTCTACAGCTAACAATGTTTCTATATTATGGTTAATTAATCTCAATAACACAAGTACAAACGTGTTTAAACGTTGCGCCGTACTGTGTGACGTGACCAGTAGAGTAGTACTGTCATTAAATAAATATATATTATTATTTATGTATATTCATAAATATAACTCAGTAGTGTCATATTATAACATCTATTTAAATATTTAAAAATTCTTATTAATGTATCGATGTATCGAAGTATCGATTTTTTTCGATACATTTAAGAAAATTTACCTTAGCGATACCGATAAATCGATACTTTTGTCAAGTAGCTAAAGCGATACCGATACCGATACAAAAGTATTGATCGATACGTATCGGCGATACATGTATCTAGATACTGCCATCACTGGGTATAGTGTAGTAGTTCCCTACTTCTTTCGGAATGAAATTAGAAAAGCAGTGACGGCAACGCAAAAATCATATCGTTAGATGCTACAAGAATTTTACTTACCACAACTAATGTGTTTGTCCCGTAAAAGAAATAACTGCATTACCCCAGATTCACATTGGTTTCAGCAAGATGGAACACCTCACACCTACTGACTTTTTTTTTGTGGGGTTATATAAATGACAGTATCTATTCTACCAAACATAAGAAACTTGAAGACCTGAAAAGCAAAGTATATAAGGTAATCAACGACCTCTCAGCTGAGCTATTTCCCCAAAATTATGTCAAACATTTGCGTATGGTTGGATATTGTGTTGTAAAAAAATGTTGATTACACTGCACATGTTTAATTGAGGTTAATAAATCCATACGTTTTACATACCTATTGCGTTTGTCTTTGTGTCTAGATTCCTTTTTTTTTTTGTAGCTTAGAATATTTATTTAGAAATAGGGACATTTTTGGGGACATCTGGTGTATATATACAGGGCGTCCGAAAAAAATGTATACACACTTTAACAGCTGATAGCTCAATTGATGTTTCTTTCTTTCCAAGTTAAACCCATTAGAATTAATAATGGCAGTCAGACTAAGCTTTGAACAAAGGAAATTCATTCTAAAATGCTACTGGAAGTGTGAAAACGCAGTTGAAGTGCAAAGACAGTTTAGGAGGGAGTTTCAAACAGATCCACCAACGCGACTTACCATCACTCGAATTAGAGATAAGTTTGAAGCCGATGGAACTGTTCAGAATGTCCACAAGAAGCGTTCCGGAAGACCACGGACATCGACAAGCCCCACAAAGCAAGAAAGAGTACTGGAAACGTATCACCAAAGTCCAAGAAAATCTGTGCGGCAAGCGAGTCGTGAGGTAGGAATTTCAGAATCGTCTGTCCAACGCATTTTGAAGCGCTGTCAATGGAAAAGTTACATTCCAAGATTAGTCCATGCTATTAATGAAGATGATCCGGACCGAAGAGTGGAGTATTGCGAGTGGTACTTGGCACGATGTGGATGTGGATTGGACGAAGGGGTTTCGTAGAATACCCTCCGCGTTCACCAGACCTCACACCACTAGACTTTTTTTATGGGGATACTTAAAAGACAAAGTCTACGCTATAAAACCTGCAACAGTCGCTGAATTGAGAGCAGCCATTGAACGAGAATGCACACAAATACCAAACGAAATGTTTCGTGATGTTTGCGATTCCATTGCTTCGCGTTATCAGCAGTGCCTGGACCAGAACGGACGTCAGTTTGAAAACAGGCGTTGACAAAACAATTAAATAATGTCTGTAGATTCTATTACATTTTGAAAATGAAATGTATTTTAATAAACACTGCCTTTATAATTAATTAAAGTGTGTATACATTTTTTTGGGACGCCCTGTAGTTTATAATTTCATGCTCCTAAAATGTCATGACATCTTTGGCTGTCCAATAATCTGTTTTGTCTATAGAGCTAATTAATTAAACAATCAGTCATTGAATTAATTAAACAGAAGGCAAGCACGCAGGCATTTTTTGTGGCATACAGAGTATTGTACTCGCAGTCAGAAGGTCCCGGGAAAGAATTCTCAAACCACATTGTTGGTACTTGTTAGCACCGAAGTGTCGGTTCCTTTCTCTTTTCCCTTTAATCAGTCAGTAAATGAATCAATTTCATTTTACGTATTAGAAGGAAATGTTTGGGGTCAGCATGAATGTCATTCCCAGTAAACACGCGATCAATGAGTTCCCTTGTGTTATTTTCAGATTTGAAAAATGTTGCCTTTTTCTCAGTATAATTTGTAAACCTAAATTTACAGATATTATTTTTCGTGAGAACTCTCTGTGTCTGTCTATCTGTCTGTCTGTCTGTCTCTGAAATAGTTAAATAGTAAAATTTGCATATTCGAGTCCATTTCTACATTCGCCACTTCTCCCTCACCATCAGTTGTATTAATTAAAGTAGCATATTATATTATTTAAAAGTAACTTATTGTATCAATTAAAGTAACATTGTATTATTTAAAGTAACGTATCGTTAAATGTAAAGTTCATCGTTGGCGTGTCGACTTCCCCCCAAGGTAATTTCAGTGACATTATATCCTTGAGTATATGTTTGGTTTGTAAACTTAGAGAAAACCATAAAAAGGAAAGTAAAGCGCTAAAGAAATTAGTAAAATAGCTTGAAGCTCGGGACGTGGCACTTGAAATCCAACCCAGTACACAAGACCAGAGTGAAAACGCATCAACAGATATAACCGCGAGGGTTAAACATTTAGAACAAAGCGTGTCCCGGATAATACAGTGAGTATTAGGAAAATAGGACAAAGGAGCAAGAATTCCAAGTGGTTAAATATGAAAGACCCTCGAAACCAAAATACAAGGATTCAGAACCCATTACCATAAAAAATAAGTTTCACTTACTTACTGACAAAGAGGAGGAACCCTTTTTAATTGAGGATTTTCTGGTCAGGAATCAAGGGGACTTCGGAGCAAGACGCGTGACCAAGAGAAAATTCCGATGTTTTCCAGGTGCCACGAGTCAGATAATAAATAGGGAATTAGTCAAAATTAATATCAAGAATAAAAGTTGCCCCATTATTGTACATGTTGGTGGCAATGACGTTTTTCAGGGAGGGACAGGAGGGCAGACAGAGGCTATTGTAAAAGAGTTCAAGATCCTAACCGACAAGGTTAGAGAAAAGACAGCTATGGGAATGGGTGTAGGGATTCTTCCATGAATACGTACTAGTGACTGTACCTTAAGTAAAGCCATTAGCATAAATAAGAGTGTTAAACGCATGTGTGAGGAAAAAATACTAAAGTTTGTTGATTTTTTTTCTACATTCTTCAGAAACGGGGAATAGTTTGGCTCGGACGGGATACATTTCAATCAAAAGGGGAAGAAGTTTGATGATATACTGAACACAAATTTTATAATCTTTCTAAATTAGGACCCCCCGAAACCAGCACTTGATCCTGCTCCCCCAACTGTTAAACCTACTCCCCAGCAGTCGGTCCTTCTCCCACAGCAGATAGTCCTCTTCTCCCAGCAGTTAGTCCTCCTTCCCCAGCAGTTAGTCCTTATGGAGAAACTATACATGCCTGTCATAGACTTTACATTACAGTTCACAACGAAGCCTAATTAAAACCCAGGCTTATACATGCCTACAATGGTACCTTTATTTCATAATAATCAAATACAAATTATTAATTTATTGTATTAAATAACTACAAAATTACCTCGGGATTGGCGACAAAGCCTTTTGGGAATGGAAAAAATTGCCATACGTAGAACCCAATATGTAGGCACTGGGCCTACATAACAACACAAAAAATGTATTTTTCCGTATCAACATTTTCCATCGCGGATTCACGAAAATTACTTCAAGAGAAGAAATAATGAAAATACAAAAATTAGACGTCTGAAACTTTGCAAAATAAGCGAATTTAAGACAAAGATTTATATTAGTTCAGCCAGAGCTGTCTAGTGACGAGCATTGCTGTAGGCAAGGAAGACGTGTTTAATCTTCCTACAAGTTCTGAATGAAAAACTAATGAGGGAAAACTAATAAGCAAAAGGATAGACCTATTCCTTCAGGTATTTAGGCATAGTGAATTGAATTGCCTGTATTAATTAAAATGAATAAACTCCTTGCGTAACCCTATCGCAACCCTATCGCCTACATCGAAAGAGAGGCGCGATAGGCAGCCGCGCGCACAACAACCAGAAGCGAGATCCAACGAAATAATAAGGTATGGTAGTTTCCTTTTTTACCATTAGGCAGCGCTAAATACCGAAGGCAAATATATTCAACATTAACCAAAATAAACTACTTAACAAGGTCTTTTGAAGAACTCTACAAACACATAATTTTTTAACGAAAAGACAGTATTTTTGCCGTCGACTCTGCACCAAAATCTGGCGGAAATTTTCACTGGGTCGTCAAGTTGATAGCAATCAACCCAAAACCCTATATAGTGTTTTCATAGTCCTGCTCCCACAGCAGTAAGTCCTTCCCCCAGAGTCAGTCTTCCTCCGACAGTAGGGTGTGTCGAATTTTTCAACTTTCAAATTCCAAATATGAGGGGTGCTAAAAAGTTGCAGCATGACTTACGAATTCTAAAGATATTTTTTTTAATTTAATATAATTTAGCTTTGCTTGGTAAGAAGCTACATAAAAATAGTGACTTTTTTGACTTTTTTGTGGAATTATATAATAATTATTATATTAATAATTATAATATATGCTGTATATATAATGCACTGCTGTTTTTGCTTATTTCACAGGTTGAAACAGTGTGCTGAAGATTACTTGTCCGTCAGTGCTACCATCCTAACCAGTGGGAATTGACCTACAATGGCTTCTAAAAGGAGGACAAGACTGGGGACATTCACACATATGAGCAACCTAATTGGAACTGGTAGAGAGTTGTTGCCCTCTGAACTCCCAACTCTGCGAGACGTTCTGAAATATGGGCTACTGCTAAGAGAACAAAGTGGTGAGGATGTGAGAAACTACCCAGCAGCCAGTCTTGCAAAGGACATTTACCCTAAAGTGCTTGAAAAGTGGGAACGAGCAAACAGTTCTTTTGTAGCCCCCGTTGTAAATTCACGAGTCACAATCTTAAACAAGATCCAAGAGAGCTGGGAGCAGGCCAAAAACATATCTCTTGGGAGAGGAAAGCTACATGTCAAGAGGCTTTCATTTCAAAACTTGACAAGCTTTTTGACATCCTCAGTGTAAAATTGTTCTCTGCTCTGAATTTGGCTGCCTTGCAGATGCTGGTTGCAAAAACGAAACTCACATTAACTGTACATGCCCTAGGGAGATGAAGATCCCTGTGAAGGAACTTGCTTTCATTAAAGGTCAGAGAGACAAGTCTGGTTCTATTGGACCACATCAGATTGGCTTGCCAGATCAACCTGAGCACAACAGACAAGTCAAAAAGCAGAAGCGGCAAGAAGACGAAAGAAGAAGGCTTGCTGAATATAAGCAGACAAATAAGCAGGATGTTTCAATGCCATCAAATGAAATAATTTTCTCTGATGATGAAAATGAAGAACAAATAGCTGATGCTGAAGATGGAAAGGATGGAAGTTATGAAGTGACATTAGAAATACCAAGCACGTCTTCAACTTCCAATAAAAAGCCAGAGTACAACACATTAGAAATACCTAATGTTGCTATGCATAGCATCAGATATGGTGTTGGCCTGCGTGCCACAGCTGCCATCACCACTGCTGCCTTTATGGATGCTGGCTTGATCACTGAAGAAGACAAGAGACTTGTAGTTGATCACAATAAAGTCAAGAGGGCCCAAGAAAAAGTTATGAGATCCCTGGATCAGGAATTTGATGATCTTTGTAAGAAGGGTGAAATTGACTGCATCTTCTTTGACGGCCGTCAAGATACAACTAAAGTTATGCTGAAAGCAGACAATTCAGATCGTCAGTTCCCCAGCATCATCAAAGAAGAGCATTATTCTGTGTGCAGTGAGCCAGGTGGAAGATATATCTACCACTTCACTCCTGAGAAAGGCTCAACGAGAAAAAAACATGCTGAAGTTATTGCTGATAATCTTGTAGATTTCATGAAGAAGAAGGGCATTGATAAAAGCCTGCAGGCCATTGGAGGTGATTCTACAAATGTTAACACTGGCTGGGAGGGTGGTTCCATGCATTGGGTAGAGGTCAAGCTTTGCCGTAAGCTGATCTGGTTGGTTTGTGCCCTCCACACTAACGAGTTACCCCTGCGACACTTGATCACAGCACTGGATGGGAAGACCTTGTCTAACAACAAGTGAACAGGTAACATTGGCAAGATGCTAGACACTGCAACCGAACTTGAAATTGATCCTTCATTCACCAAACTCTCAATTGGAGAGCCTCTTACTTCACTGAGTGACAATGTCGTAAAGGATCTCTCTACTGATCAAGCGTACGGGTATAGGATCACACAGGCTATAAGGACAGGAGAACTTCCCACAGATCTGGCCCTTCTTGAAATTGGTCCAGTGAGCCATTCAAGGTGGTTGACAACAGCAAACAGGCTTTGTCGCATATGGGTTTCAAAACATGGCCTTAAAGGCAAAACCCTCAACAACTTAAGACTGATAGTGGAATACATTGTTGGTGTGTACTACCCCTGTTGGTTCAACATCAAAGTAAAACACTCTTGGGTGGAAGGCCCACGCCACATCTTGTTTCAGCTGCGGCTAGTTAGGCTGCAAAAGAAGGCTGTAGTGGATGCTGTTTTGCCAACCATCAAGTGCTCAGCATGGTATGCTAGCCCTGTTCAAAATCAATTTTTCTTATTTTCATAGGTTTCTGTACTTTTTCTCATGCTTTTTGACCTGAAAAGGCCGAAAATCACAACCATTTTGACCTAGGTTGTTGGAAAGCATTGCCGCATGGAGCTTTAATTTTTCTGCCTTGAAATCGGCCAAAAGCACCAGTTCCAGGGTCCCTTGAACATGTTTTGCATTATAACTTTTTATCTAAACAAGATAGAGCAACAAAATAGGCACCAAATTAAAGTGTTTTTAATCCTCTTTCTAACTTATACAATTATGATAGCCTTGGAACAAGAAATGGCACATTGGTACATACAAAGATTTCAGAAATATCACAAAATTCGTTTTCTCACACTCAAGGCAGACAAGGCGCCTTATTCATGACACAAATCTGAGATTAACATTTTGTCACAAGTCTAATCGATCAAGAAGTGAAAGCATTACATGATGATTAATTTCATAATGACATTTACACAGTCAGTTGTTGAGAGTTTGTTTCTTGAAGCTGTCAAAGCGGCGTCTGTTGAACTCCACAGCTTGAAGGAGATAGTCCCTTTGCTTGGCATCTGTTGTTATGACATTTGCAAAGTCGCTCATCATCTTGACACCACGTTCAGCAATGTCATTCACCGCTTTCAGATTCTTAACATAGTCCAACGCTTTTCTGTAGTCCTCATTCTGTGGCCAAGACGTGACAGGTTCCAGAAGCCACTCGGATCCAATGTTCAGTGTGTCCAGCAGGAAATGTGATTCTGGGCCAATGAGATCAACCAGGGTGGTCTTAGCTGTGACTCTCTGGAATGGAGGCTTTCCTGTTCTGAAGCTGTTTGGCTTCTCAGTGGCATGTAACTGGGCAGCATTGTCGTGCTTCAATGTGTCACTCAATCTACTGCTGAACAGGGCAAATGGCACGACTTCCTGCGTCACGTACCATTTGTGGTTTTCCATCTTATTAAGTACTGCATCAGCAAGCTCTGGGTCAGTTTTCTTGTACTTCAACATGTCCTGGATTAGACTTAGATCATTCACGGGAGCATCTGCAGCAGACATTGACATCATCCATACAGGAGTGTAGAACAGCGCAAGGAAGGTGTTGAGTCTTTCCAGCTTTGATACAGTGTCTTCGTCGTACTCAAGTTGATCTGCAAACATCAGCATTTTCATGGAGTACAGGTTTCTGGCCATCCATCTGGCCTGATGAATGGCGCCTGGTCGACTCCAGTGAATACCTCGAGGAGGCGTTCCTCCAAGAACAATGACTGTCAGTTCAGCCATTTCCCTGTAGTCGGCTCTTGGAAGCCTTTCTGCTGTTAGAATGTCTTGGAGTATTTCTTCACTGTTCTTCTTCTTTTCCTTCAGCCATTTGCTGTTGATAGCCAGCATCTTTGGGTTTTCCTTGGACAAGTCCGTCCAAACATCCTTCAGATGCTCAAACCAGGGATTATCTGGCCCCTTCACCTTCCCAAACAGCTTCTCCCAAACTGCTCCTACTAGGATTTCCAGGATGTGATGTCGACAGGCCAGATAAAACACCTTTTTGTTCAGCATTTCCTCTAGGAGTTTGGCAGCTCCTCTGTGAACTCCACTGTTACTGGATGTAGTGTCAAAAACAAGGGCAGTAACATTATCCGTAAGTTCCCATGTCTTCAGTAAATCCATTGAAGCCTCAGCCTGAGCTGTGCCAGAAGAATTGTCGATGACAGGTACTCCCAATAACTTTCCTTCAGTGTATGAAGGTGGACCAGACACTAGCACAGCTAAAGTCTCTGAGGTACTTCCAGGTTCACTGCCCAAGACATCTTTGAGCAATTTTCCATCCCAGTGTAAGGCAGCGTACTGTGGGGGGTTTTCACAAAACTTGGACATGTGACTCTGGCTGATATTATACCTGGACAGCATTCTGTTGCGACGTGTTGTTGAGGTTGAGATGACGAAGTTATCCAGATCAGCCCCTCCAGCTTTCAAGGTGGCAGAAACCATGGCAGTAACTTGATTGTCTGATAAACCAAGACGATCAGCTGTATTGCAGATGACATCACATTCCATGACCTTCCTTGGAAACGTCAAAGTCACACTAGTCACAGTGTCTTGATGGTGAGAACATCCAGGACGAGGCTGATGGTAATCCATGTCCTCTGTGTTAGCGTCGTTGTCAGTTGAGTCACCCCAGGTAATGTCATCCACATGAACAACTGCCTCTTGTTCTGCTGCAGCTGTAAAATAGTACGACATGTTAAGACAGTAATTGTTAAGTACATGCTAAATATCGCAATGGAGTAAAACTTAAAACTTTTTGTACGTTCAAAGTAATTAGTTTTACCTTGTTCTTGTCTATGCTGCAGTCTTTCATTCCTCGCTGCTTGCTGCAGGGATCTTGTCTCAAAATTCTTGTCATGACCAGACATATGACCTTTCCTCTCAGTCTTTTGGTCTTCGTAGAACCTGATATCCTCATCTTTCTTCTCTCTGGATAACAGTCTGTTGTTCTATATTTCCTGGATTGCATCTGAGCTCCTATATCGAACAGGCTGTCTAATTCCAGCACAAATGCTCCTCTTTTTCCTCCAGGGTTACTTGCTCTTCCTTTGCTTTTCACCAGAGCACGATGTTTCTCATGTAGTTTTATGAAGAGCTTCATTGCGTTGTACTTGGTCATTGTCTTGATCCTAGCCATCTGCCAGAATGGGATGATAGATTCAACTGCTTCATATGCAAGGTCTTGAACCATGGGCCTCCCTGCATTTTCCGGTAAATTCTGAAGATTAAGGAAATACTGGAACGCCTGTCTGTTGGTGGGAAGCTGGGAACCACTGATAAAAGCTGAAGGGTATCCAACCAGGAAAGTTTCAGTGAGAGATCTGGTAGATGGCCCAGTTGACACCTGCCTGTGGACAGTACGTGGAGGTTCTGAGATATCAACTGTGCGCCCACGGAGCTCCCTCAGCTCCTTGCTTAATGCCATTGTGAAGTTGTAACTTGTAGATGGTTTTCTAGATTCTGATTGAGTTTCTGTTGTTTCCTGAAAAATGATAGATAATTATTATTATTATTATTATTATTATTATTATTAATTATTATTTATTTATTATTATTATTATTATTATTATTATTATTGTTATTTATTAATTTTATGCTCTTTCATTTTATACCTAATTTATTGCTCTATCTTGTTTAGATCAAAAGTTAAAGTGCAAAACATAATTCAAGGGACCCCGGAATTGGCGCTTTGGCCGATTTCAAGGCAGAAAATTTAAAGCTCCATGCGGCAATGCTTCCCAACATCCTAGGTCAAAATAGTTGTGATTTTCGGCTTTTCAGGTCAAAAAGCATGGGAAAATGTACAGAAACCTATGAAAATAAGAAAACGTTGATTTTTGAACAGGCCTAATGGTATGCATTCAGCGAAATGATAATCCAGACACTCTTGTGCTCAGATGACAGTGAGGAGAGGAGAGCTGGTGTCCAAAAGATTGTTGACATGAGGGGTGGAGATGATGACACACTTGGAGATCTTTCTGTACGTTTTAGGAAGACACCTTCCATCAACCCCAGTGCTTCCTCCGTGTTGGAGCTGACAGACTGGTCTGACGGGGTATTTGAACCTCCTTTGACATGTAAACTGACTACAGCGGAAGTAAAGAAGTTCTTTGACAAGCCCTCACATGAGAAACGTGAGGGCTATATCAGAGGCCAAGAAGCAAGTCGGCGGCTGATGTCCAAGAACGAATCAAAGCAAGACTTGATGAAACTTGTTTAAATATTTTTTTTTACTGATGTCATTACTTTCTAATGTTGTTTTATGATTACAAGGATATGTTTTATGATTACTAGGATATGTTTTATGCAGAGAAACTAAAATTTTTATAGCATTACCTGACATTTTGAGAAGCTAAAATTAATAAATGTTGTTTTCCGAGAGCAATTTATGTGCTTTTTAATCAAACGTAGATTTACCAAGCTAAGTGTTGAGCAATCACAAAAATAATAGCAGATTTGAATTCTTCACATCCAAACACATATTTTTAAAACCCCTCAGTGAAGGAATCGGCAAAAATTAATTTTCACCTCCCAAATTGACACACCCTACTCCGACAGTAGTTCATCCTACTCCCACAGTAGTTGATTCACCTGTTTCTGGAAACGACTCAGGCCAGTTAGGAGAAACAACAAATTAAAATCTCTTAAAACTGCTTTACAGTGCTAGGTCAATTAAAAACAAACTAATGGAATTTATAGCGCTAGTCAAAACTGAGAACTTTGACGTCATAGGAATAACGGAATCCTGGATTCAATCTGAATCAAGGGCCTTTGAGGGAGAATTTAAAATAGTAAGTTACAAAATGTTTCACAAAGATAGGAACAAGGGAAGGCGGCGGTGTACTTTTGTATGCTCGTGACTTCCTGCACCGAGTAAAGAGTAATATCGTATCTGCAAATGAAATGTTGGAAATTGCTCTAAACCTAAATATTAAAGTAGTGCATCTACTTCTAGTATATCGGCCACCCCACTACCCCGTTGATAAGGATATAAACTTGTATAACAAATTAATCAGATTAGTGAATAATAAGATCAGTGTGATTTTTGGTGATTTTAATTGTGGTAATGTAAATTGGGAAAAAAAAACAGCTGATGCTGAGGGCTCAAAACTTGGAATTTGCGGATGATAATTTATTATGTTACCCCTACAAAGGGAAACAGTAAACTGGACCTCATATTCACGAATGAAGATGACCTAGTCTCTAACCTGACTATTGGTGAAAATTTTAGTAACAGCGATCACATTTTGATTAGGCGTGACCTCAGGGTTCCAATTAACACACGCGAAAAGACTCATGAAAGACTGAATTTCTCCAGAGCAAATTTTGAAAGCTTCCGAAGTAGTTTAGACACACTTGAAGTTCTAATAAGTGAGGCTGTCACTGTTACTTGGAGCTCATATAGGGATGAATTTAGAATATTATAGAACACTTTTATATCCACTAAAATAGTTTCCTTGTCAACAAAGTAGCCGAAATGGTTTAACAACGAAAGTAGTAATGTTATTACGGAAAGAAATAGAGCCTACAAACTACTTAAGTCACATCTCACCCAGACTAATTCAGAAAACTATATACACCTACGTCGGAGGGTTAAGTCCTTAATTAGATCAGCCAAACGTGTTGAAGAGGCTAGAGTTTCCTCACTGTGTACAGATACCCCTAAAGAGTTTTTTGCCCATGTTAATAGCAAAAAGTAAATTAAAAATTCTGTAGGTCCCCTAAAAGATAACAATGCCGTATTGAAATTCATTGTAAAGATATAGTTAGTATGTTAAACGAGTTCTTCGTTACAGTCTTCACGGAGGAAGACTCAATTGAAGTGCCAAATCCTTGGATTACGTATGACGGTGACCATCCCGTAGAGACCATAAGTTTTACGAGAGATGAGGTAGAGGAACTAATTGACAAGATGAATAAACACAAATCACCTGGTCCCGACTTATTTCTTCCAAGGGTATTAAAAGAGATTAGCCACAATGTTGTTGACGACTTAGTAACCATATTCAAACAATCAATCGAGTTAGGGAAAGTTCCAACCGACTGGAAGTTAGCAAATGTAACACCAATCTTTAAAAAGGGTGATAGGAAAAGCCTTGTAATTACTGCCAGATCAGTAGCACATTAATTGTCGGCAAACTGTTGGGGGTCCATCTTTACAGGACGTATTGTGTATCACCTTGAATTTGAAAATCTAATTTTTTATTCTCAACATAGATTTAAGCGACATAGATCTTGTCTGACAAACCTGTTAGTTTTTCCATAATATGCATACTCTATACGATGCAAGTAGGGCAATAGATATAGTGTATTTCGACTTCCAAAAAGTCTTTGACAAAGCCCCTCACGCGAGATTGTTGGCTAAAATCAGAGGACTCGGAATCACCGGGATCGTTTCCAACTGGATTAAAGATTGGTTAAAAGATAGAAAGCAGAAAGTGGTAATAATTGGAATGGCTTCGGAGTGGGCGCCCGTCCCTAGTGATGTCCCTCATGGTTCCGTTCTGGGTCCTTTACTTTTTATTATCTATATTAACGATATAGACATCAGGCTCGTAAGACCAATTCCCAAATTTGCATACGATATGAAATTGGGAAGTAGTGTAGATACTGAGGAAGGCGTAAGAACGCTTCAAAATGATCTTGATAGAGTGAGCGAATTGTTTACTACTTGGCAGATGCCATTCAACTTGGACAAATGTAATGTAATATACATAGTTTATAAAAATCCGAAGACCGATTACACTGGGTAACACTGATTCTGTTTATATAGAATTTTTTATGTTTTTATGTGCATTTGTGGGTGCTGAGTCCAAATCTGGCCTTGGTTTGTGTGTATCATCAATGGTTTCAGAGATAATCCATTTTTCATGTTTTACCAGTAAAATGTTATTATGGGCGCAGCAATATCAAAATAATCAGGAATTGTTGAGAACAATCCGGATGTTCGTTGACAGTTTCTTGCTCTAGAAATTGCCCGAAACTTCCACTGTGCTATATAAAGAAGAGCGCAGAGTCTGAGAAGTCAGTAAGTGTGAGCACACAAAGAAAGCAGGTTGTTTGTCTGATGGTTACTAGCACTGAGGTACTGTGTTTCTGTGCTTCTCTATGCTGACGATTTGAGTGTTATCGATCCTTTTTTATTGCGAACATTATTTCAGTGTTGTGAATACATCTTTTTTCTGGAATCTGCAATCTGTTGCAGATTTAATAACTCTTCTCTCCATATCTGCAGGTTATGATTAATGTAGTACAGTTTGGTAAAGAGAATGGCAACTAGAGCTTGTAAACACTCGCCGGATATATTCTGCTACGTTTGTGGGTATTACATAGGCCCCAAGCAAGTATCGCACAAGATTGTGAAAGGCACCAAGTTCTGGATCGCGTATTGGCTCTATTTTGGTACGCCTATGGTGACCAAGATAAGCCCTGGGCACCCCATGTGATCTGTGGAAGCTGCCGCTCCACACTTGAAGGGTGGCTGCGGGGAGTACACAAGGCAATGCCCTTTGCGGTACACAGAATATGGAGAGAACCAAAGAGCCACCACGACGACTGCTACTACTGCATGGTAGATGTTTCTAAGTACAGGAAAGTTAAAGGAAGGCAGACTCTTCAGTATCCAAGCATAGCGTCGTCCATAGCTCCTGTACCACATGGCGAAGGTCTTCCAATACCACGTCCACCAGAACAGGTATCTATCCATTACTTTACCTTCTGTATTTACAGACTGTGGGTCATTATGTGTCGATTTTTCTTAGTGCTGATGCTCTTCTACATATATAGCTATGCCTATATTTTGTTTCTTTGCTTTGCAGGTTGAAAATGAGGATGCAGTTAGCTCATCTGGGATGTCGGCTGGTGAGGACAGTCATGATGAAGAATATACAGTAACTTTCAGTACAAACCCTCACTTCCCAAATCAGAGGGAATTGGACGACTTAATTAGAGATTTGGGTCTGACGAAATCAGGGTCTGAGCTTCTGACCTCCAGACTCAAAGAGTGGAATTTGCTTGGAGAAGACTGCAAGAGCACTGCATACCGAAAGCGGCATGAAGAGTTTGCAAGGTTCTACGATGTCAATGGCTCTCTCTGTTATTGCAGCGAGGTCAGTGACGTGCACAGACTTTCAGATGGGCAGGGGCTCAGTTGAAAAAAGGGCACTCCCCTAACATTTTTAAAAATGAAATCCGCAATGCCATATAGGCTATATATATGTATACACACACAAAGAAAAATTTTAAAATTGTATGTGGTAAATATTCTTAAATTCCATTAAATTCAATGCATTATTTTTGCATATAAAGCTGATTAATGAAAATAAATGAAAATTTGTTGTAAAAAGGCATGTTTTTATTGCAAGATTTTCAAAAGATATGAAGATATTGAAATATTGGAGTGTATTTACAATTATTATTCAATTTTACTTATATTGACTTTTAGCTTCAAATTGCTTCAAAAATATATTTCCCTTCACTTTTATTATCTTAGGCCTAATCTAATCTAATCTAGGCAGTAGACCTAATTAAGCTTTTGTTACCCAAATTCACAATATTTAATAGCATGCAATTTCTAAATAGTTACTTTACTTATAACTTTTATAAGTATCAATCAGCAGGATAAAGGGCAGAAGGATCTACCGTAATTGTCGTCCTTGCGGAAAAATTGCATCGTTTTATAATAAATAATCTAGGTATTTTTATTCACTTTTAATGAAAATTGTATTGTTTTTAAAAATCAATTTCATATTAAAAATGAAAAGGTTATGATATGTTGTTTAATAAATCATTTATTAATTTAATGAAATTCATGCCAGTACTAAAACCCAAAATCCATCGTTTGACACACTGGTGTACTGATGGGCCTAGCCTAGTACGGGACGTGGACGTTTTTACCAACTTTACGAGTAATGTCATACAATATTTTTTGGAGTAATGTCACACTGCTTTGGATTCCAACTTACCATAATTATCAGTGAGAAATCACTAGTTAGCTTGGGTTAACGTAAAATAAACAAACAGTAAACAATACACCCACATACCCGAGAGACGCAATCAACAGTGAACAGCTGCAGTCAGTGTTACCACTAGGGACGCCCTCCCTGATTGACAAAATAATAGTAACGGTATGTTAAGTTTATTATTCTAATAAAAAAATCATAGATCAAAGTAATTCCAGGTTTGAAAATCTGTTGAAGTAGCAGTAACTAAATAAAAATATAACTAATTAATTCAAATTTATGTCGAATCAATATATTTATGAATTTTGACTAAAAGGGCACTTTTGATATGAAGAAGAAAAAGGACAGGGGCTCAAGCACCCCAAGCCCCCCCCTGTGCACGTGCCTGAGCGAGGTTAATGGTCTATTCACAGCTACTGGGTTAACACATATACCCTCAGAGTGGCGCCTGTTTATTGACAGTTCAACTCGGAGTTTAAAAGCTGTTCTACTCCACAATGGGAACAAATATCCATCTATACCAGTTGCACATTCTGTTCAAATGAAAGAGGACTATGAAAATGTCAAACAACTGCTCACTCAAATCAGGTATGAACAATATAACTGGGACGTGTGCGGTGATTTCAAAATGATTGGTTTCCTGTTAGGTTTACAAGAAGGGTTTACTAAATATTCATGTTTTCTTTGCCTGTAGGATAGCAGGGCTTCAAATGAGCACTATAAAACAGTTCAGTGGCCTCCATTTCAAGGACTGCAACCGGAAAGTACAATGTACTCAGGGAACTTCTGGTGAAGCCTGACACAGTTCTGCTACCACCTCTCCATATTAAGTTGGGTCTAATTAAGCAGTTTGTAACTGCGTTAGATCTTGGAGGGGAAGTTTTCCAACAGATTCGGGTCATGTTCGCTAAACTCTCTGAGGCCAAAGTCAAGGCTGGCATCTTTGTAGGACCACAAGTCAAGGCGCTGTTGAATTCAAAGAAACTTGAAGCCAAGATGACTCCGATCGAAAAAGAGGCTTGGTGTGCTTTCCGTGATGTGGTTCGTGGATTTTTAGGCAACCATAAAGCACCAAACTATAAGGAGTTAGTGTCAAACTTGATTAAGTGCTACGGCAAAATGGGGTGCCGTATGTCTTTAAAATTACATTATCTGCATTCACATCTAGACTTTTTTCGTGATAACCTGGGCGATATGAGTGAAGAACATAGCGAAAGATTCCATCAAGATATTCAAACGATGGAGAAAAGGTACCAGGGCCATTGGGATGCTTTCATGATGGGAGACTACGTATGGTCGCTGATCAGAAAGGATAAGAATGTTCATACGCGGAAGTCGCGTTCTTCAGTGCATTTTTAAGGAACGCACACTGCATAACGAGGCTTGTTATTCTCTTATCGGTTCTCCTCATGATATATATTATATCCTTTGCACCATTTTGGGTTTGTCAAACAATTTTGGCTCAATAAACATTAGTTTCCAATAGTGTTTTTATTTTCAGAAAATATTTGTTAGCCTTCTTTATATAGTTTGCCATATGAAAAGTGTGATAACCTATATTTTTGAAACGGTTGATGATGGAGCAAAACCAATATTATTTTTGGAATTAGCGCCCCGAAATCATTAAGAAACGACAGAAAAATCACAATAAACAGAAAATTTTTAAAATTTTGTTACCCAGTGTTATTCTCTCTTGGGAAGGAACTTGACTGAGACCGATCTAGAGAAAGTCTTCGGGGGTCTACATCAATAATGATCTGAAACCATCGAAGCACTGTGCAGAAGTTGAAAAAAGGGCCTTAAAAATATTAGGTTATATTAGAAAACATTCCAGTTTAGGAACAAGGAGACTGTAATGTCTCTTTATATTTCAATCGTCAGACCTCAACTGGAATATTGTGCGCAGTTTTGGTCTCCGTCCCTTAGGAAGAATATAGAAAGGTTAGAAATGGTACAAAATTGATCCTTTCAATGAGAATGCAAAACTACAAACGGAGATTGGAGCGCCTGAATCTGTTTACCTTCGATACAAGGAAGTTGTGCGGTCAAGATGCTCAGTGGAATAGACAGGGTAGACTACAGGAACTTATTCTCACTTAATGCCAATCCGACAAGAAATAATGGGTTTAAACTGGAAATAAAGATATTTGCGACCTCTGTCTGTGACAATTCCTTTTCCAATATAAAAGTTAATATCAGGAACCAACTTCCCTCAGAGGTTCTTTCAAGCCAAAGTGTAAATGTGTTTAAAAATAGGCTGGACAAAGTACTGAATACTCTCATTGTTTAAGGCTAAAACATAACGTAACTCTGCAGGAACTCGACTGGGTGGTGTCTATGTGTGCGTGCGTAATTATAGAGCTACCTTATATATTCCCCACTTTCCTGTTTCCTGTAAAATTTCCTTGGCTAATTTTCCATGGTCAAGGTATTTTCTTCAACCTTTTTCTGTACCTACCTCTGGCAGGGAGGGAGCGGAGGGTGGGGAGAGAGCCTTATACTTTTCTCTCCAGTTCTCCACTACTGCAAGAATATTAAAAAAAAATTAACTTGCTTAATAATAGGAACCTCCCAGAGTGGACCGAAAGGTCTTTGATGCTTCCTCTTTCCTTGTAACGCCTTGTAACTCTCTCTCTCTCTCTCCTCTCTCTTTCGAAGGAAACTTGTGGGAGTCAAAACTTGCGAACAGACGTTTCCTGTTTCAGGGATGCTTCCTGGGTATACAGTAGGGTGTAGGGCATAGTTAATTAATAATTTTTAGGAAAAAGTGATGAATGAGGAAATTTTCTAATTAATCAATGATTAACTGATTAAAATTTATTAAAAATTAAATACTTCTGAAAAGAGTAAGAAAGCGCGTTATTGTTTCTGTTGCGTGAGACAAGACCGAAGAAAACAGTTTGCTCAAACATTTAGTTTGCTTTAGTTCAAGAAATCAGGCATTGCATTGGAGGATTAGACAGTTTAGACATGCAAAAAGGTGCCAAATTCAAATGATACATTACAAAATTTAAGGTCAAATGATGCTGAAATTATGAGGAAAATTAATCATTTCCCATTATTTTCTAAAAAATATTTTTTATTAATTAATGATTAAATTCGACCCAAGATTACCTAATTAATCAAAACCATGCCCTATCGTGGTCCAAAAAAAATGAAAATGAAAATATATTCCTCATGACATTTTTTCATATTCCACAACTATAAATGATGTTAAAAATAGAAAACTGGATCGATTTGTGCATACTTAGAGGTGGCGCAACTCGAAGCCTTAGTATCATTATACAGTTTGGGGTGGCAAAGTTCTTGAAACTTGCGCCACCCTTAAATATTAATGGATTTTGCTCGGTATCCGGTATGATATATTTTTCTATATAAGAAATGAGAAAATTTACCAGGAGTACTTATTTGTGCATTCTAGTTTTTTACTATATATGTGTGGTTCGGGTCACCCTAATATATATATATACAGGGTGGCCCAAAAAAAATGGCACCAATTTTGAGAAGTGATATCTCAATAACCATTGCAGCTAGGGACTTAAAAAAACAACCAAATGAAAGATAATTATTTTCTCTTTAAATACTTATTCTATGGCTTGATGGTTATAAGCCAATATAATGCCCAAAATTGGCTTCCAAAAGAAATATACAAAAAAAAGTTGCGCATTTATATTTATTCCTTGATCCTAATTTTAAATGAAATTTTTCTATTCCAGACCCCTCAAGATGGGATTGAGAGAATCTGATAAGAACATTATACAAGCACTACGTGAAGAAAAGGGATATTCATTAAACAGAATCCTTTACGAATTTCCAAATAGAAATTGGAAAAAAAGAACTGTGGCACATTTTTTACAAAAACTTAAAGAAACCGGCAGCAGTCAATGGCGTCCGGGAAGTGGTCGACCAAAAAGTATTAGAACGCCAGAAAACATTGAAAAAGTAAATGAAATGGTTTTAAGTCAAGAGGAACAACCGGGAACAAGTAAAAGTGAACGTGAAGTTGCGAAAGAAACCGGGATTTCACGTTCATCAGTACAGCGAATAATTCGAAAAGATCTTGGGTTGAAAACATTTAAGAGGGTGAAGGTTACTGCTTTATCGGAGCCTGTGAAAGAAAGACGTTTCCATCGATGTAAAAATCTATTGCGAAGATTTCGGTCAAATGAGTCTGTGAAAAAAATTTGGTTTTCTGATGAGAAACGATTTACGGTCGAAACACCACGAAATACCCAAAATGATCGGGTTCGTGCAGCAGTGGCGATAAAAACTCATGTTGACCCAAAACGACTTTTGCATGAAAAAAAACACTTTTCAGATTCGATAATGGTTTCTCTTGCAGCGTCATCTGAGAACAAAACATCCATCATTTTTATTCAGCGAGCCGTTAAAATTACCTCAATTTACTACTGTAATGACATTTTGTCTGCCAATGTTGTCAGAGATCAAGGAGACGAGCACTGATTTTGTGTTCATGCAAGATGGAGCCCCATCTCATACAGCCAAGGAAACAATAACATTTCTCAATAATAATTGTCCTGGTTTTATCGAACCAAATAATTGGCCACCATGCAGCCCAGATCTAAACCCCATTGACTACTTTGTGTGGTCTGCCTTAGAGAGAGAAGTCTACCATGGTCAGAAAATCTGTGATGTGAACCATCTTCGTGAACGAATTCAGGCTGCATGGGAATATCTCTCACAAGTGACGATCTCAAAGGCAATTTCAAAATGGAGGGCGAGATTACAGGCTGTGGTTGACCATAATGGAGGGCAGATTGAGCCATTTATTGAAAATTAGGTTTAACTTAAAACCACAGAACTTCGTTTAAAGACCGTAAATTAGAAGATAATTAATTAGAAGATAATTAATTAGAAAAAAATAAAAGGAATAAATATAAACGCGCAACTTTTTTTTGTATATTTTTTTGGAAGCCAATTTTGGGCATTATATGGACTTATAACCATCAAGCCATAGAATAAGTATTTAAAGAGAAAAGAATTATCTTTCATTTGGTTGTTTTTTTAAGTCCCTAGCTGCAATGGTTATTGAGATATCACTTCTGAAAATTGGTGCCATTTTTTTTGGGCCACCCTGTATATATATATATAAATACATATATATATATATATATATATATATATATATATGCGCCTCGGTGGTGTAGTGGTTAGCATCGCTGACTACAAATTCATCGGCCCTGGGATCGAGACCCTGTGACGTCAGGCGGGGCGCAGCAAAACTCAGCTGTTCATTCTTCTCCACAATAAAAAAATTGGTTGGTAAATAAATGGGCACCCTATGTAGCGACTGACTCGTGGCTCCTTTCAATAGATGTCTAATTCTTTTTGATAACTTTTCTGACTATTTTTGATAGGTGAAGGCACAACCTCATCGAAATAACTCCATAAATTAACCTTCGGCTTCTGTATCAAAAGTTCTTGATCTCGTGAAACAAAATCAGTTGTCTCATCGCTCTAGGTTATATTACGTGCAGGACTAGCGTTAGGTGATAAGACATAATGATTATCTCATTTTTTACAAACTCAGGCAACTGTTATGTAAACAAATTTAAAACGAGAATCTTAAACGTGAGAAATCATGCGAGTAATGTCTGCCTGTAATGACTCTGTAAATTTTCTATTAAATCGTTTTTCATAGTATGAACACCTGAGTCATCAGGCAAAAATACCACGAGACCTATTACATCGGGAGACACTATGTGAAGTCAAGAAGAATCAGACGAAAAATCATTCATTAATTTTTCACATCGATTAAGAAGCTTTACAACACACTGAATTAGAGTCCACTAATGATTATTGAAGGTTGCTGCAGTAGGGTGTGTCGAATTTTTCAACTTTCAAATTCCAAATATGAGGGGTGCTAAAAAGTTGCAGCATGACTTAGGAATTCTAAAGATATTTTTGTTAATTTAATATAATTTAGTTTTGCTTGGTAAGAAGCTACATAAAAATAGTGACTTTTTTACTTTTTTGTGGAATTATATAATAATTATTATATTAATAATATATATATGCTGTATATATAATGCACTGCTGTTTTTGCTTATTTCACAGGTTGAAACATATTCAGTGTGCTGAAGATTACTTGTCCGTCAGTGCTACCATCCTAACCAGTGGGAATTGACCTACAATGGCTTCTAAAAGGAGGACAAGACTGGGGACATTCACACATATGAGCAACCTAATTGGAACTGGTAGAGAGTTGTTGCCCTCTGAACTCCCAACTCTGCGAGACGTTCTGAAATATGGGCTACTGCTAAGAGAACAAAGTGGTGAGGATGTGAGAAACTACCCAGCAGCCAGTCTTGCAAAGGACATTTACCCTAAAGTGCTTGAAAAGTGGGAACGAGCAAACAGTTCTTTTGTAGCCCCCGTTGTAAATTCACGAGTCACAATCTTAAACAAGATCCAAGAGAGCTGGGAGCAGGCCAAAAACATATCTCTTGGGAGAGGAAAGCTACATGTCAAAGAGGCTTTCATTGCAAAACTTGACAAGCTTTTTGACATCCTCAGTTGCAAGTGTAAAATTGTTCTCTGCTCTGAATTTGGCTGCCTTGCAGATGCTGGTTGCAAAAACGAAACTCACATTAACTGTACATGCCCTAGGGAGATGAAGATCCCTGTGAAGGAACTTGCTTTCATTAAAGGTCAGAGAGACAAGTCTGGTTCTATTGGACCACATCAGATTGGCTTGCCAGATCAACCTGAGCACAACAGACAAGTCAAAAAGCAGAAGCGGCAAGAAGACGAAAGAAGAAGGCTTGCTGAATATAAGCAGACAAGTAAGCAGGATGTTTCAATGCCATCAAATGAAATAATTTTCTCTGATGATGAAAATGAAGAACAAATAGCTGATGCTCAAGATGGAAAGGATGGAAGTTATGAAGTGACATTAGAAATACCAAGCACGTCTTCAACTTCCAATAAAAAGCCAGAGTACAACACATTAGAAATACCTAATGTTGCTATGCATAGCATCAGATATGGTGTTGGCCTGCGTGCCACAGCTGCCATCACCACTGCTGCCTTTATGGATGCTGGCTTGATCACTGAAGAAGACAAGAGACTTGTAGTTGATCACAATAAAGTCAAGAGGGCCCAAGAAAAAGTTATGAGATCCCTGGATCAGGAATTTGATGATCTTTGTAAGAAGGGTGAAATTGACTGCATCTTCTTTGACGGCCGTCAAGATCAACTAAAGTTATGCTGAAAGCAGACAATTCAGATCGTCAGTTCCCCAGCATCATCAAAGAAGAGCATTATTCTGTGTGCAGTGAGCCAGTGGAAGATATCTCTACCACTTCACTTGAGAAAGGCTCAACGAGAAAAAAACCTGCTGAAGTTATTGCTGATAATCTTGTAGATTTCATGAAGAAGAAGGGCATTGATAAAAGCCTGCAGGCCATTGGAGGTGATTCTACAAATGTTACACTGGCTGGGAGGGTGGTTCCATGCATTGGGTAGAGGTCAAGCTTTGCCGTAAGCTGATCTGGTTGGTTTGTGCCCTCCACACTAACGAGTTACCCCTGCGACACTTGATCACAGCACTGGATGGGAAGACCTTGTCTAACAACAAGTGAACAGGTAACATTGGCAAGATGCTAGACACTGCAACCGAACTTGAAATTGATCCTTCATTCACCAAACTCTCAATTGGAGAGCCTCTTACTTCACTGAGTGACAATGTCGTAAAGGATCTCTCTACTGATCAAGCGTACGGGTATAGGATCACACAGGCCATAAGGACAGGAGAACTTCCCACAGATCTGGCCCTTCTTGAAATTGGTCCAGTGAGCCATTCAAGGTGGTTGACAACAGCAAACAGGCTTTGTCGCATATGGGTTTCAAAACATGGCCTTAAAGGCAAAACCCTCAACAACTTAAGACTGATAGTGGAATACATTGTTGGTGTGTACTACCCCTGTTGGTTCAACATCAAAGTAAAACACTCTTGGGTGGAAGGCCCACGCCACATCTTGTTTCAGCTGCGGCTAGTTAGGCTGCAAAAGAAGGCTGTAGTGGATGCTGTTTTGCCAACCATCAAGCGCTCAGCATGGTATGCATTCAGCGAAATGATAATCCAGACACTCTTGTGCTCAGATGACAGTGAGGAGAGGAGAGCTGGTGTCCAAAAGATTGTTGACATGAGGGTGGAGATGATGACACACTTGGAGATCTTTCTGTACGTCCCAGGAAGACACCTTCCATCAACCCCAGTGCTTCTTCCGTGTTGGAGCTGACAGACTGGTCTGACGGGGTATTTGAACCTCCTTTGACATGTAAACTGACTACAGCGGAAGTAAAGAAGTTCTTTGACAAGCCTATGCAAGTTCCACAGTGGCCCTGTCATGCTCAGTCAATAGAGAGGTGTGTGAAACAAGTCACAGAGGCAGCAGGCAGGGTGTATACACATGAGAAACGTGAGGGCTATATCAGAGGCCAAGAAGCAAGTCGGCGGCTGATGTCCAAGAACGAATCAAAGCAAGACTTGATGAAACTTGTTGTTTAAATATTTTTTTTTACGGATGTCATTACTTTCTAATGTTGTTTTATGATTACAAGGATATGTTTTATAATTACTAGGATATGTTTTATGGAGAGAAACTAAAATTTTTATCGCATTACCTGACATTTTGAGAAGCTAAAATTAATAAATGTTGTTTTCCGAGAGCAATTTATGTGCTTTTTAATCAAACGTAGATTTACCAAGCTGTGTTGAGCAATCACAAAAATAATAGCAGATTTGAATTCTGCACATCCAAAAACATATTTTTAAAACCCCTCTGAAGGAATTGGCAAAAATTAATTTTCACCTCCCAAATTGACACACCCTATTGCTGCAGTATGTCATAGTCCGAGGCGTATGAAACAACCGCAGTTTTTTGTTGAAGAAGTCGTTGTAGCATATAGAATGTAGAGTTCCATTGGGTGATAACATCTCTTATAAGTTTGTTTTCGGGTAAATTATGTTGCTTCTGGAATTCCTTAAGTCTGTCAAAGGTTGGAGATGAATAATTAAAACGCAACAGATTGGGCGCGCAATTGCACATATCTCTGAAACAGACTTCAGGCTAAGACGGGCTTCATCAACTGCAAGTGCTAAAGTATGATTCGCGCAAGCAACAGGAGTAATTTTGAGAACGCTAACAGCTTTAGTAATATTACAGCCATTGTCGTGCACAACTGCATGCACACGATCGTTCTTTATTGACCATTCTTGCAATATAGAAGTCAATGCAGTTGCAAAATTTTCATGAGTATGGGAATCTGGCAGATTTTTGGTGGATAAAACATGCTGCTTTTGCTCACATTTACTATTAATTCTATGTGCTGTCAAACTGATAGAGGCTCCAGTTTTTTATAGTGACGCCTAATAACCCATATAAAACTAATATTCGGAATTCGGTATTCGGCCAAATAGTTTTGCACCAAATATAGGTATTCGGTGAATTTTAGTATTCAGTACATCCCTAATACTCGTATATAGGTATAATGTTACACACAGACCATTCATGGAACAAGGAACTCTTCTGGGAAAGTTAAATCCCCTATAGTCTGAATAAATAATGGTAAATGAAAAACACTAAAGTTTTTCTTTTTCGTGATGGAAGCCCAGCGTGAGCAACGGTTCATGATTTAATGTTCCATGCGCAGTCTATGTAACATAAAAGTTTCTCAGGTGACCATTCTGAGTTGTATCGTGTATATATATATATATATATATATATATATATCAGGTCATCCCATAAGTAATGTCGTTTTTTAGATCGGAATTTGAAGAACCAAAAAAACTCAACTGAAACTTTTTAATCTAGTATATATTTTCCATCGGAATCACTGACACTCTGCCAACGTCCTACAAGCTTTTCAATGCCATGTTTATAAAATTCAGGCGGTTTTGAGGCAAAAAACATACAAAGACTGGCGTGCAGGTCATCTAAAGAAGTATACTTTTTCTTGTCAAGATAGTTTTGCAGACTCCTAAAGAGATGATAATCTGAAGGCACAAGGTCTGGAGAATATGGAGGATGTGGAAGTTTTTCCCACCCAAGCTCCTCAATTTTTCCAGAAGTGATCCGAGCGGCATGAGGACGTGCGTTGTCGTGGTGGAACACGATTCCTTTCCGATTAACCAAAGAAGGTCTCTTTTCTTTTAGTGCAGTGTTCAATCGATCCAGTTGTCGACAGTAGACTTGAGCGGTGATTGTTTGGTTGTGTGGTAAGGTTTCAAAGTGTATTACACCACCTTTATCCCACCAAACACTAAGCAACACCTTCCGAGGGTGAAGATTTGGTTTTGGCTGTGGTGTCGTTGGTTCTCCGGCACAAACCCGCGGTCGACGGCGCTTAACATTCTGGTACAGTATCCACTTTTCATCACCAGTCACTAAACGGTGCAAAAACGGATCTTGGAGTTCACGGGAATGAAGAGCTGTGCTAATGTTTACCCGCACCCTCAGATTGTCGACCGACAATTCATGTGGCACCCATTTTCCTAACTTAGGCACTTTCCCGAGTTGTTGCAAATGTCGATGGATGGTGGACGGGGATGAATTGAGTTTCTGGGCCAATTCTTCGACAGTTGTTGAACAGTCTTCATCAAGTGCGGCTAACAGCAGGTCATCATCAAACTCCGCAGGGCGTCCAGAGCGTGCTGCATCTGTCAAACAGCAGTCACCATTCCTAAACTTTTGAAACCATCTTTGACATTTTCTCACATGCAGAATATCGCTTCCATAAACGTCCTGAATGTTTCGGGTTGCTTCAGTAGCACTATTCCCTTTTTTGAACTCGTAAAGCATTATATGCCTGATATGCTCTTCTGATACTGCCATGTTTGAGGGGTTCACATAAAGAAAAACACACGTCTTCACTGGTCAAGGTCTGTAAAGTATGTAGCGAAACACGATAGATCTCCTCTTAGATATAACCTTCGGAAAATTTATGCTTAAACCGAGTAGGACTAGTTTAAACTTAATCTATCGTAAAAAACATTACTTATGGGATGACCGTATTATATATATATATATATATATATATTATATATATATATATATATATAGGGTGAGCCACACATATATGGTAAAAAGTTAAAATGCACAAATAAGAGCAGTTTCTCATTCCTTATATGGAAAAAGACCTCAGACTAGATATTGAGCTAAATCCATTAATATTTAAGGGTGGTTCAAGGTTGAAGAAATTTGCCACCCCAAACTGTATAATGATACTATGGGTTCGAGTTGCGCCATCCTTAATTATGCGCGAATCGATCCAATTTTTTATTTACTATATCATTTTTATTTCAGAAATATAGGCAAATATCATGAGAAATGTATTTTTCATTTTCATTTTTTTGATCCACCCTAGTATACAGTGTAGGGATATTAATACTATTTAGGAATAACAGAGTATATTGAATTTAGTTTTATGTACAAGCAGTAATGTTCCCTTCTGTTCCGTTCTCTAATATTTTCAGAGCACTTTGAGTTCTCAGATGATACAGCAGCAGTAGAAACGGGAAGATTGATGGGAACTCTTGGAATTAAAATCTCCGAGTACACTACTCATTTACAGAGGTGATACTTATCGAGAACAGAATTTCATAGTTTTGAAAAGGTGGAGTGTAGCAAAATTTCGTAAACACAAAGAGAAAAATCACGCATGTTCAACAATATTCGGTGGAACAAAAATGTTGAGTGCAGGAAGGGGAGAAGAGGGGTAAGGTTGGAGTAAAAATGTTGAGTGCAGGAAGTGGAGAAGATGGGGTAAGGGTGGAACAAAAATGTTGAGTTGGGAAAGGTGGAAGGGGTGGTGCAAAATGTAGAGTGGCTGCTAGACTTCATATTCAAAAATGTCGAGAGGGAGTAAACAGGGGTGAGGGTGGTTCCCACAACGTCCACAAAGGGGGTTAGTAGAAGACAAAGGAAGAAATAGCCCACTCAAAGGAGGAGAGAGAGAGAACCTAACCTCGGATGCATGTTTGTGTGGATGTATTTAAAAGGTAATAAAGCTGGGAGTAGTAGTGCAGGATTTGGTACCAGAAGGCACTGAATCCAATTTCGAAGCTCTCCGGGAAATAAAAACGATTCGAGCAGCGCCGACTACATCATGTAAGCAATATGTAAATCAAAAGCAGTCTATTGTTTAAGGCTCTGTCTCATAGTCTCAGGTAACTAACTAATTCTTCTTAGTAAATGCAAAAAACTTCACTTTTCTATGTGAAGGTCAAAATATGATAATAAAAACACACTCTAATAGATAGAGTTTATTTCCACAACAGTTTCGATGCCCACTGACATCTTCTTTGGGTGGAGGATGCCAGTGGGCATCGAAACTATTGTGGAAATAAACTCTGTCTATTAGAGTGGGATTTTATTATCATAATTCCTCTCAGATAAAAGCTCTTTTGAAATGAATGGCGAATCAGTTTTTATTTTTTCTATTTTTATTTTAAACACAGACGAAAATTTACTTCGGTGTGTGCTGCAATTTGAATGTACGGTGGAACAGGAAGCTCAAATCAGCGACCTTGAACGGTAAAAAACCGATTTTATTTTAAAATAATCGCAAAGCAATTATCGTTCTCTCTTTATCCAGTGAAATAATAATGATAATTACATTAATAATAATAATTATAACAATAATAATAAAGCGCGGTTTACTGTAATATTTTTTCTTTTAGGGACGAGCCGGTTGTTTTATACGAAGAGGAGCCCTGAGACACGGAATGCGAGATAATCAAAGAAACGATGTAAGTTTTATTCTTTTTCTTGTGCGTGCGTGTTTGTGTGTGTGTTTGTGTGAGTGTGTTTGTTTAAGGGATAAGAATAAACCAAGTACCTTCAACATTTTATTACATGATAAAGAGAAAGTCAAGTATAACATTTTAAGCGTATTTATAAACTGATACATAATTTCGTTTATTGTATACATCACATTTTTACATAATAGTGGCTTCAGTGTTTTAGTGCACACATACAAATAGGAGTGGCACAATTCTAGGCAATAATACATAATTTCGTTTAAAGCATCATATATAAGCACACCAGACAAAAAATTAGTCACCCCTAATAGCACCGATAGTAGGAAGTTCAAGGTCACACACAGGGCGCTGATGTAGCATTGGTAAGTGACAAGTAGCGGTGACGTAGCACACAGGATCAGATCTGTTTCGTGAGGTGGTGAAGAACAAAGTGTGTGTTGGATATAGTCTGCAAAATGGGTCGTGAGGCAGACGTTACTCAGTGGCAAAAAGGAGCCATCGTGTTTGGCAGAGCCCACGGACACAAAATGTCTGAAGTAGCCCAATTTGTTGGTGTGTCAACGCGTACTGTCCAGCGAGTTTACAAAGAGTGGTGTAGTTCGCAATCAACTGAAAATCGACGGCGTAACTGTGGCCGGAAAACAATTCTCGACAATAGGGACCGCCGCCATGTTTCTCGTCTAGTAACTGCAAATCGTTTTCAAACCAGAGAACAATTGCTCCAAGAAACCAATGAGGTTCTCCAGCGACCAATTTCCGAACGGACATTGCGACGAGAACTGCATGCGATGGACATCTGGAGCAGGGTACCACGGAAGAGGCCGCTGTTAACAGCAAGTCACAAATTGGCACGTTATAAATGGGCTCAGAGGCACAAAAACTGGACTGCGGCAGATTGGAAACGTGTAATTTGGTCCGATGAGTCCCGTTTTTGTTTGTTCTCCAATGATGGAGGCGACGAGTACATCGCAGGTCCAATGAAGCCTTTAATCCTGAATGCGTCGAAGGTGTTGTTCAGGCTGGAGGTGGTTCCGTGATGTTCTGGGGATGTTTTTCGTACCACGAAATGGGCCCTCTCGTTCCAGTGACGATGAATTTGAACCAGCAGGCGTACCTCCGCATACTAAACTCGCCGGATTCGTGCGGTTATCAAGGCCAGACGCGCCGTCACACGTTATTAGGTACATTCTGAGAGGGGTGACTAATTTTTTGTCCGGTGTGCTTATATATATATATATATATATACACATATATATATATATATATACAGGGTGACCCAAAAGTTCCTTTACCGAGATTATTGAATTTTAGTTTGTGTGTGTATTGTTTCATATTTCTTTAATATATATATATATATATATATATATATATATATATATATATATATATATATATACCTACATATATATACATATATATATATATATATATATATATATATATATACACAGCCGCGCCTAATGCAACACATCAATGAAAAGTTCATAACAACACTAAACCACTCCACAGATACATCCAGGCTATACAAGACTATAAATAGCATTACCCACTCTTACAGCGGCATTCACACCTCACACGCGGCTATCTGTCGCAGCCAAAATAATATCCCAACATATACACAAAAAGCTAACATTCTAGTTAATCAATACGGAAAGATAAGTCACTTAAACAGAGACAACAACCAGAAACACGCAGACAGACAAACAGCCAGGCACAAGAAAACCTACAGACTCGACACGACCATTACACCCTTCAATACAGACCAGACCACCAACATCATCAAAAATATTAAGAATTCGAAGGCTACTGGACCAGACAACATATCTAACATACACCTTGAACATTTAGGCCAACAGGAAATACTAGCTCTCACAAATATCATCACATATTCATACCAACACTGTATTATTCCTGACATATGGAAACAAGGTAAAATTATTACACTACTCAAACCAAACAAAAATCCAACAGAACCAGCTTCCTATGGACCCATTACTTTACTATGCACACCTTCCAAAGTAACAGAAAGACTAATCTTACAAATCACCAACCCACACATAACACTATCGCCTACTCAACATGGATTCAGACCTCACCACTCAACCACGACATTACTCACTAACCTCACGCAGCACATCATGGATGGCATCAACTCCAGACGATCAGCTCAACGTACACTATTAGCAACAACAGACATTAGTAAAGCATTTGATGCTATCCCACGCTTCCCTCTCATAAACAAAATACTCAACACAAACATGCACAATAACGCCAAAAGGTGGCTGAGCAACTATCTTTCAGGAAGATACTCACATGTCACATTTAATGGCAAGTCATCCAAAAACAAGCTTTTTCCGAACGGAGTCCCTTAAGGTTCTGTTCTCTCACCAACACTTCAACTTATACATGCATGACATTCCAACACCCATAGGTAACAAGCTTACCTTATCATCATATGCAGATGATATCACTGTAACATCCACCCACAACAACGTCGACACCGCTACAAATAACCTACAAACATACATAAACAGTATACAAGACTGGTTCACACACAATAGACTCAAAGTAGCGCCCGTATATCAACCATCACCTTGCTTACAAGCAACACAAAATAACACCAGATAACTCCACAGCTTACACTAAACAACACCAACATTCCACACACTAACAGGACCAAAATACTTGGGGTCACATACAACACATCATTATCTTTTTTAAACCACATTCAGGACATTAAAAAGAAATGTACGTCAAGACTTAACACGCTTAGGGTACTAACAGGCACAAACTTTGGACACCAGCAGGAAACAACATCACTCATATACAAACAATATATTCGCTCAGTTATGGAATATGCTAGCCCATGCTGGGCACCCATTATCTCAACCACACACATAAACACCTTACAGACAATACAAAACTAGGAGTTCCGGTACTAGTGTCTCCGAGCAACTGATACAATGAGCAAACCAAACAACGCACTTCGTATCATTACAGGATGCACTCAAACAACACCAATAGAACACCTGCACAGAAACAAAAATACTGAAAGTTAGGGAACATTTAGACATGAGGGGAACACAATTCATGGCAGCAGCGACAACTAACCCACAACACCCTTGCCACTACATGTACAATCATGCAACGACACCTCGCACCATTAAGATAACATCAGAGATACATTATAACCAAATACTCCATTCCATACCACGCCCCACAGACATCACACAGTACAGAAAACACATACACACACACCTAACCCACAAAGCACTGACACGACTCAGTCCGAATGCGGTCCTGTGTGCGAGGCCACCACCCATTAACAGGTCAGAGATCAGCCTGGGCAGATCGGATCGAGTTAACTTAGCATGATTCCGATGTAGACATCACCCTAACTTACAGACATATATAAACACAGACTAGACAACTCCACAGACGACACCTGCCACCTGTGCCAGGACGCACCACAAACAATTGAACACATTATGACAGACTGTACCACTCTAGCACAATATAGAACACAACACAACATCACTAATGCGCTGAACCTCTGGTCCACTCCGGAGAGGGCGATCGGTTACCTGCGTGCCACCGGCTTGCTCGATCAGGGTGGGCTGATCGGCTAAACAACAACAACAACTCAATGAAGACGACCCGGACAGACATGAAGAGTTTTGTGAATGGTATGTTGAAAGATGTGATGATAATGAAGGTTTCGAGGACAGAGTTCTCTGGACTGACGAAGCTCAGTTTAAATTGAATGGCCAAGTTAATAGGCACAATTGTATTTATTGCAGTCCCCAAAATCCTTATGTGGTGGAAGAAGAGGCAATAAACACACCAGGAATAACCGTGTGGGGTAAACTATCATCTTTTAGAATTTTTGGGCCTGTGTTCTTTTATGGATCGGTGACTAGCGACAATTACCTAGAAATGTTACGTGCCATTATTGTGCCAGTTACAGGATTTACAAAATTCTGATTTCATAATTTGGATGCAAGATGGCGCTCCGCCTCATTATGGACGAAACTTCAGACAATTCTTGAACGAAACATATGATATGTGGATTGGAAGAAGAGGAACTGTTGAATGGTCACCAAGGTCTCCAGACTTAACTTCTTGTGAGTTTGCGCTATGGGGTCTCTTGAAAGATAAAGTGTTCCATTCGAAACCTAAAGTTTAGAGCATCTCAAAGGCAGAATAAAAGATGAATTCCAGGCTTTGGCAAATAATCAAGAAATTTGCAAGAAAATATGTCATTGTGTTTATAAACGCTGTCAAGCTTGTATACAAAAGAATGGAGGCAATTTTGAATATTTAACTTAGCCTGTGCATTTAATTTTCATTAATTCCCATTCTTGCAATTACATTTGTTATTTGGGTATACATTTTTTGGTAGATCATGCACATAAAAGTAAAATATGTTCTTTTATTTTTCATAATGAAAGCTTCAGAGTATTGCGACCAAAAGTTCGGTAAAGGAACTTTTGGGCCACCCGGTGTATATATATACATATATATATATATATATATAGTGTTAACGCGTATAAAATTAGGAATAAGATTTTTATTACATTTATATAAATAACTGTAGTACAATTTTAACTGTTAATACACAGTTCTCGCTTATTGCGGCGGTACATGATATATATATAATATATATATGTGTGTGTGTGTGTGTGTGTGTAAAAATGAACCATAAATAATTCCCATATTCCTATACTATCATTTTCTTCATGTAATCCTTCTATTCATTTATAGAGTTCTTGTATCCATTTTAAAATTCATGTGTTTATGGTTCATGTATTTATATAATCCTGTATATTCTTATATATTTAACTTTACATAAGGACCAAAATCGCGCAACGCGAGTTTGGATAAAATTTTTGATTTGCTTTCTACTTTGCCAAATAATTCGTGACCTATTCTTTTTGAAAATCTCAATCATTTTTTTAGATTTCGCTTAATAAAGAATCCTGCTTAAGCTTTGCAATGTTCATATTTTGTATACATTCTCTTTGGTTATAAAAGATGAGATCATGTCTTGCCTAAGCATTTAAATTGTACATCTTAAACCTTAAAATTTTACTCATATGCATATTTTAGTGTAAAGATGCATAGTCCGATTTCCACTTTTAGTAACTTGGCAGATCATGATAACATCAAACCTGAAAAGTCGCGGTTTAAGATAAAAATATGGTTTCATCTTCAAATATTTTGTTTACTCGTTCAAGCCTTACAACAGCTAAAAAATTAACTTTATTTTCGAATATTGTGCAAAAATAATGAAGCCTTTTTAGCATTTAATAATAATGATGTTAGCAGTTTTGGGGTATATAAACTCCAGTAAAAATCTTCCATTGTCATTCAGAAGCTAATTCAGAGGCTGAGCACTACCTGTACATTTTAGCAGTAAATTACAGTAAAAGGTAGTCTTTATCTTATCCTTCGAGCCTTGCTCTCTTCATAAGAACTTAGTCATTAAACTTTTCGGATACGCTATAAGAAGAGTCCGAAATCTTCAGAATTTTCAGTAAGTCTACCAGAGTCCTCCGAGCCACTATAGAAGAACTCGGAGAGTAATATAGAAGAAAACTACTGCAAGTCACACATCCGTTGCTGCCACCTAACTAGAACCCCCGTCGACTTCGAACCAACTCAGGCCATAGACGGAGGGGTTAACATATATATATATATATATATATATGTATATGCAGGTGTCCTCATTTTATACAATACGCGTATTTGCATCATTTACCAGGATGAATCTGTTGACTACCTCGCTAAACACGAGGTTAACATTATATTCATAATCGCACAGGTCCATTTTTTTTAAAGAAAGCTGAATAGTTGTTCCTACGAGCCAGAAATCATATAAAGCAGAGGCAATGATGTACACACATATTTGAGAGTAAACTTTGACAACGTTGTTGGTTCCACACGATTCGTGGAATACGAAGATGTTTTATAATGCTCATAATTACGGGGTCGAGCCATAATTGTAGTGCTAAAGAGCCTTAACAGTTGACAAAGTCTCTATTTCTAACAAATACCCCGAACCAGTGAGTACCATGGCTACCAAGTGAATCGGTGTTTATTATAAATGCTGCATTTTTTTTCATAATCGGTTATTTAAATTTTTCATTTTTTGCATAAGTCCCAATGAATATGTTTCGCGTGAAATAATCCTGCATCATTACCTTGCGTATCATCATTTCATCCATTATTTTTTTAAAAAATCACCAGATAAACTTCTGAAACGTTTAATCTCGACGATTACTCAACGATTACTTTCCAAGTAAAACAGCACACTTATCAGAGTGGATAATGCTTCACCAAATTCAAATCTTACCCAAAGCCTGCCCTGAAACTGGGGGTTCAGATGTGTGCTTACGCTACCACATTGATCAGGCGAAAGATCAAAAGTGTACAGGATGTGGCCATTTATAAATTCGTCTATAATCACGCCAGCACCAAATACAGCACATCTATTAATATCCCGGGCCAGATTGTGGTATGCGGGTGAACATAAACAAAATTCGGTGTCTGTAGAGTAATTCAACATATGCGCCATTAACATACAAATTTATATTTTCACACCAAAATTTTGGATTCTTGAAGCCAAATTCTTATACTCGCCAACCATAGCTTTATGATCAAACATGCCAATAAGGACGTGCTGTGGGAGAATTCCCACTGCCACATTTTCTATCTGCTTGCTGGTTACACCGGCCGTGAGTGTATTCATTTTTAAATTTGCACGTCTCGTTGGATATTTAATTGTATCTTTTAACAAGCATTTCTCAATTTCCAGCTGTTTGGTAGCGGATAGCTTCATGCGTCGAACGCTAAGACACGTGTCTACAATGTATACAACAGTTGGCTTTATCGATTGCTCGCTACCCTTATCCAAATTTAAGCATATCTCGGTTGCTGTGCGTGTAATGTTGATTTTCATTTCAACACCGTTCAAAAGCAGTTTTTCTGGTGATAAAAAATCATAGTGTTATTTTCCCAAGCAATTGTAAATTTTTTTTGAATTTTTAAATTTATTTTTTACACTATCCGTCAATTGGGTCGTATAATAGCCATGAGCCGTTAAATGTTACTTTTTTGCATCTCTCGTAAAGTTTAAAACAGTTTCTAAATAGGTTCTATAATGATGATAACCCCTGGCGAAACGTTTGTCTGGATTAGGTACACATCACACTGACATATTAGTGTATGTAGGAAGGTGTTTTCAGGGTATACTGCGTAACCCTCTTCACAATCCATGCCTTCCAAATGTGCGATTCTTAGTTTAGTGTAAAGAAATACGTTTCAAGGGTAAAAAAAATGGATCCCTGACGATGAGATCACGAACTCTATATGATCAGTCGTTGACCCAATAGCGTTGAGAGGATGAATTGTAACGAATTCGGACTGCACAATACTTGTTTGCGTTGGCGGTACATCAAAGAGAGTTAATTTGGATTTGCAGTACTCCGAGCTGTGTGGGTGTATAAAATGGGCCATAGCAATCGTTAATGCAGCCTTCCACTTCAGTTGTACAATCACCTGAGAGACAATTGTATCAGATTTACCTTTTATTAGTTTTTAAAAAATAAGTCCACGACTGGTTTCATACGTTTATTACAAATATTATTTTTTTACTTTTTGAGCCCCTTTTCCGCTTTACACCACGAGCTGCCTGTTATTTATCTTTTTTTCCACGCCGTAGAGTGCGCTTTCTTCCCCTTATAGTAACCTTTTGTTTTTTTCTTTCTCCTTTTAAAACAACCACGCATTTTTCTCTTCGCATCTTCCACGATTTCATCCCGTGTACACCGTAAATGTTTTCTTAAAGCTCTTTTCGGCTTAGTGTTTAGGGCCTTCTTTCCAAGATATTTAGCCCCACTTTTTAGTAAGGGTACAGCAGTGCTCAGTATAGCCGAAAAAATGACCAGATACCGCTTTACATTGATATCTCACCCCTCGGTAGGCGGAAAATGACCTTTGTGTGATTCTGTCGCAACACTCCTGAAGTGAAGGTTCACGGTTAAACTCCCGTTAGCAAATGGAAAATTTTCCCCTTAATCGTTCTTATATATATTTAAATACATCTGAGTTTTATCATATGTAATGCTCAAACTCTTTCAACTATGATTGGGAATGTGCACAATGCATAACAGACGTACCTGACTATCCCTAATAAATTGATGTCCTATAATGTCACTGTAAACATAACATATAGGGATGGAAGGACCGCTGTTGTTCAAATTCGCCAATTTTAGCTAGTACAATAAACTGATCAAGTCACATGGTAATTCATGAAAAGTACCTTTTTGGAAGGCTAGGCCATATCTGTCCTCAGGTATAACTTTGAACAAGTCATTGTCCCTAATATTTCTACTAGCCATCGATTTTAACACCAAAGTATGTGCCAGCTTATCTTTTTTTAACGATTTCGTAAACTAAATCAAACGTAAGGTTTGAACTTTTCAGACTCCCATTTAAGTCTCTCACAATATCTTCGGTTGTGTCATAATGCCCCGGCCCTAGTGTCACTTCTGTACTGTAGTACTGCACCTCCCCACTCCAGGCTGAACGCATAGTATCATCGAAAGTTACGCCTAATTTTTCACACTCATCGCGCCTTCTAAGAATCATAAAAACGACCCCTTTCTTCTCAATACTTAAAAGTTTGCTGGTCAATTGAAATTCACACAGTCCGACCTCGTATGATTCACGCCCCAAGTCGATGGGCCTATGGAACTCTGTTATAAAGTTGGACAGGGTATTGGCCAGATGCGACTCCAAAGAGGCAGAAGAGGGCAGTGTGACGTAGTAGTGGTTAGGCAACATGTATACTATTTAAGTTTCATTATTGCTCCAGCTTTTATTTAGGAGTTGAAGCTTTCAGGGTACCCTAGCCACTATACCAGATACATCTTTCTCTTCCTCTACTTTTGCTTCCTAAAATTTCTTAAATTTTAAACACTTTTTTTCCTAAATTAAACGCCATTTTCTGCAACTCCTCGCCATAAAGGCCACCTCCAATTTCTTCACCATTCAGATCCTCGACACTCTACATAAAGACCTCGCTTTCTTTAAACTTGACTGCTCTAACTTTAAAAATCTCCTGAGTCAACCCTTGTTCAAATTCTTTTGCGAATTTTTTCCTCCCGCTCTTGACAGCATTATATGATCATTGATTTTGAATCGCACAATGTTTGGTACCGTTCGGCGAGCATCTTTTCTCGCTTCAATCTCTGTATGCGGGCCTCTTTTTAAAAGTTCGTTAGGGGACGTACCAATCACGCGATGGGGTGAGCGGTTGTAGGATAAAGCCAAGTGTTCCAGAATGTCTATGTACCTGTATGTGTTTTTATACGTAAAATAACGATGCATATGTTCCTTTATGTTACGCTGCACTCTTTCGGCTAAAGATGCCTTATGTATAAAATTGGATGTGTAATAACTGAAATTAAGCTCTGTCAACATGTTCTGAAAAACTCGGCCTGTAAATTCTTTGGCTAAATCTGTACAAAAATATCCGGGGATCCTATTCTCCCTTAACATCATACTTTTTGTAGCTTTAGCGACTGTTTCAGCCGTTATGTTTTTCAGCGGAATTAGCCACAAGTATCGAGAGAATACATCTGTCATAAATAGTATATATTGGTAGCAGTCGTTATACACCGAATACCTTTGCATGTCAGTTAAATCATCCTGCCAAATAGAATCAATCGAGGCGGCTACTGTCTTTGCAGTTTTAAATCTTCTTCTCACCGTTTTATGAAGTGTATAAGCGTCCTGCTCAAGCAAAAACCTCTCAACATCCTTTTTCTCTATTCTCTCATTATAAACACTTCTGTACAGTCTATTAATTCCCCTGAAGGAGGCTGGATTAGAAATGTCATATTAACTTTTCCTTAATATGTTAGCCATTGGCATAGTTTAGACACGCGCGGGTAGGGCTGGAAGATGCTGGTTGGCCTCTTCTTCTTCCTCTTCAGGGATGTTACCGCCAAGGGCGAGGGCGTGCCCTGCTGTGGTAAACGCATTGCTTGTCCAAAGTCTTTTATCTTGTTCTGGTTGCCTATCAGTGTTTTTGGAATGTTTACTTGCTGTAGTCTCGCTTTAATATGTTTCCATCCTGTTGGTGAAGGCCTATCCCACTTTCTCACCAAATCATGTACAATATTAATATTCGAGCCATGTACCTTTCCTCCTTCAACAACAACCTCACCAGTAACGGACCATTGCATAATGGGATCCTCACTCAGTAGGTTATAAATACTTATACCCTTATTCCTCGATGTATGAGGTACACTACTTTTTAATACATGCTCGAGGTGTTGAAGGCTTACTCTGTTGTTCTTTGGTTGATAGTCTCTTGTCTCTTGTCTCAGTTACAGGCCCCATGTCTGATAACTGGGTACCTCGCCCAGCTCTTGAAGAAATTTCTGTAGAACTTCTTGATATAAAATTCTTTTCTCGTCACGGGGCTTTCTGCTGTTTTGTAAATTCACCAATTCATTGTCCATTCTTTTAAGTCTATTTATAATGGGCTCTAGAACTGATTCCTGATTCTTTGTATTTTGTAACGAAGCATACACTTCGTGTGGAATCATGACCACTTTCTTCATTATATTATACTAGACAATAAAGGTTCCAAAACTGAAAACAAGAGAGGGAGGAACGATCCTCCTCTTTGCACAATAATTCGCTTTTTCTTTCCCACACTTTGCTTTTTATGAGCGAGTGCACGTATTATGTTCTTATGACGCTACTTCTGAGTGGCCTTCATTGGTACATTGCATTTTATAACGTTAAGGCAGATTTCACAGATGCATTTTAAAAAGTCTGGGTCAATATTTTTAAGAAACAGGTGCTGGAGAGTGCGTGGCATTCGTTAATAGATTTTTATTAATTCACGGTATTTCTTTAACCTCTTCGTAATTGTGGGATATAAATCGTTTCAGCCTCATTCGGAAATATATTCCTCCTTAGAAGCACCCTAAACATGTTTCGCAGGTGAAGATCACAAACCAAATATCCGTAACGTTGACTTGTACCTTCTTTATAAACTTCCAAAAACTCCTTATGCTGATTCGGGAACATATGATTTGCCAATACCCCAATTTGTGACACATCTCTACGTTGTGCGAATGAGACTAGATATTGGGTATTTAGCGATCACGCATGTATCTATTCTTGAAAAACAGGATTTGATTGATGAAGAACACGCTTACGTTAAGTTGACGGGAGAATACAGTAAATGTTTCAACGAACGTTTTATTAATTTCTAACATGAGATCGTCAATTACAATAACCGTATGCTCATCGCCCTTTATCGAGCTAACATCCTAAACACCTTTTTGAAACAGAACAATGTCTCGGTATTCGTTGAATACGTCTTGGTATGTTGAATAACACCATATAACATTATGCACAAAATTTGAGAACAATTCGTCATTATCTTTAATGGTTTTAACCATAAACACGGTTTTACCGCAACCTGTAGGACCAGATTTAATATGTAGAAGGGCTGGTGAACCTGAATTTTTCTACAGAATCCATCTCTAACACGTCACACTCTTAAATGGAACATTTACAAAATCTAATAAAATTTTAAGTGTTGCGCCTTATATTCTACAATCGTATTTTACTTCTTCCCCAGAACCGTGAATGATGACAAAAATGAGGAACTGTACCACTAACATGTTCCCATCGTAGATATTGCAGATGATAGCGACGATTGTGTCGTTGTTGTTGAGGCTACAGATTGCACCGACAAAGTCATTCCCGCTGGGTTTCAGGAACCATCAGCAATGACAGCCGTAGCACCCACACTCTCCAATTCTGGGAGAAAGCGGGTGCATGAGGATGCTAACAGCTCCATTGTTGAAACACGTTCCGCGGCAGGTATAAAACGTGTAAAACTCTCCACGAACACGTCGGCCGTGAGACCCTCAGTAAGTTCTGAAAATGTGAAAGGGCCTCAAACCTCCACGTCTTACGGTAGAACTTCTACAATAGCTCCTTCTACAAATAAAAATGTCTCCAGTTCTCCCTGTTCAATACCGCCACCCACGGTACCCGTCGCTTCGGAAGCAATGTCTCATCCTTTAGAGTTAGACGACGGCATATCATTCGAACTCTGCGCAAAGTCACCTCCACCCTGACCCTGGTTAGAAGAAGTTACTTAGTTAGGAGCGATCTGCGAGACGTGTATAACAACGGTGTTCAACATGGACTGCGGCGCATAGTTGAACGTGTCCTTGAGTTTGCCCTTCAGAGAGGCGAGGGGCGCGAGTCCAGAGTAAGGCTGGCTCTTGGTTTCGGGTTAAATGATGGAGATAGAGACGACTTCTGGATAGTAATACTATACAGGTGCCTGGCTGCTCAGGATATGGCCTACAATTTATCACGCATCACTAAGGCCATCCACAGCGGGACAGAATTAAACATGGAGAATTTTACGATCAATATAGACCACGTCTTCCGAGCTGTAGGTCACGACGCCACTCCTTATACTCTTAACTTTAACAGTTACCAGATATACAAAAGGCACAGTGATCTCGATCGTGGTTGTGGTTTTATAGCAATAATCTTAGCCCATTTGTTTACTGTGCTAAATGCAGTTGCCCAAAAAATTTGGATGCCAACGATAGTGTAGTGTGCACGTAAACTGACTACAGACTGCAGGCTTGAATTCTCAACTCCCTGACGAGTTGAGAAGGATAGAACAGGAAATGGGTGTGCGTATTTGAACTGGATGATCGTTGTAGGACTATGTTTTTAAAAGTAGTGTGAGAGTTCGCACAAAACCTCTACTTATTTTAGGTTTGTAGGGAAAAACTTATCTCCCCATCCGGAATATAAGTGCTTTTTACGTGAGTTATGATAAAAGCCGAAAATATAGAAGACATCACGATTTGTGTAAGGGTTGTTTTGAGTTTACGAATGATCTGTTGAAACATTGTAGGGAATGCCACATGGTTTGCGAACAGTGTAAAAGCCACAGATGTGAAAGTCTGGTGGCTGAATCTGAAAAAAGAGATTGTAATGTATGTAGACGCACGTTTTTCAATAATACCTTTTTCGATTTCATAAATGAATGGGACGTGTAGGAAAATGAGAATTTGCGAATGTGGCATGTTTCATACAATGGATAACTGGGTGAAATTCGAACATAAATGTTAAATGATGAAATCCATCCATAAATGATGAAATCCATTATTCTACATCTCATGAAAAATATAAGGCATCTGGTGTAAAGTATGTTTGTTATATGACATGAAACCTAAAAATAAGCGTTGTATAACTGCGTACTACTTCATAGAGACCTATACACGGACCCCGAAACAAAAGAGGTTATCCCGCATTTAGTTCTAAGTCAGACCATTTGTGACGAATGTATGAATGTTGAGTGTGATGAATGTCGCAAATGTGGTAAGCGGACAAACATTTTTAAGGTGTCTGCAAGAGACTGTGTGTGACCTATATTGTCAAGCTAGCGGATCAGTTAAAAAATATGACAAAGTTTGACACACAGTTCCTTTATAAAGAGCTGATTGAGCACGAATCCTCAGGTGTTCCCTTGAAAAGAGGAAAGAAGCTGATACAGATGCAGATAAGAGGAAATATTCAGTTTAAAGACACCCTGTTATCCACATCTTGTAAATTAGCTAAGCTACCCAAGGCAACAAATATGTAGGACCTTCCCCCCTAAACATTATTGTAACTATGCCAGGATGAGTGCAAGCGATCGTGAAGACTTTGAGCACTACGCAACAGGTTTAATGAAGATAATCCTTACAATATAGCGTATAAATATGAACGTTATTGTGTGAATGATACGCGTACTTAGAGTATGCTTCCAAGCCTTTAGAAGGATGTACATAACGCGTTTCAACTGTGATCCGCTACAAGCCGCAACTACGATCGCATCATTGTGTTTTACCGTATTCAAGAATAACCTTAATGCCTAAAGACATACTTGCCTCATTTCCCGAAAGGTCCAGCGCAGTTATGGGTATGAGGCTATTTACTGGCTCACACGCGTACAACAGCAGACAGGTGTATATAGAAAACATGCTCACAACACGGGAGAGGTGGTAATCAAGATCGATGGGCGTGTTTTTTGGGTGGATGGTCTCAGTGAGGACCCCACCCCACCACTAGTGAGAAGTCACTGTACTACTTTAACGACTGCTTACAGGGGATGTCCATGGGAGTTCTCCTGCCGATAGTCTCGCATGGACCCGTACCCGCGACCAGCTTAAAGCTCTCAGTTCACTTACAAGGTTTTGTGAGAAGAAAACGCCATCGCGAAGAAATAAGGGCTATCAAATGGATAATGGTGCTGGACCCCCTCAAATGCGGCGATAGCTTGTTTGGAGGACGTACAAACCCCTTCAAACTATACTTTCCAGTTACGGAAAGGGGTGAAAATCCATTACTACGATTTCTGCTCATTATACTTTTACGTCATGAAGAACAATCCATACGCCGTAGGCGCACATGAAAAACTCGTGGGTCCTGCCTTGTCTATCATCAAAGAGTTCTCAGCTAATTTGAACGAAAACTACTTTGGTTTTTCTTTCGTAGATGTGCTACCCCCTCGCGACTTATGGATGCCAATCTTACCCGTTGTTATAGACCACAAACTCATGTTCCCCCTGTGTGTGAAGTGCGCAGAAGAGAACAATGGGGACCGTAATCATACAATCAACCAGAGGGAGATCAGCGGTGTTTATACAAATCCTGAGCTGTCCCTCGCCATTCGTCACGGGTACAGAATACTGAAGATATATGAAGTGAGGAGGATTCAGAAGCTCCCCAACCTTTTCACGCCGTATATAAATACATTTTGGAGGATAACGATAGAAGCATCAGGCTACCCTCGAGTAGTTGAGACCTAAAATGAAAAATACAACACACTATACAACAATTTCGGCATCGTGAAGGGATACAGGTTAAACGGGGTCAAATTGCACGAAACCCAGGCAAGCGCTTTAGTGCAAAATTGTTTCTAAATGGTCTTTAGGTGAAATTTGCACAGAATACAGAAAAGGGCAACGTCCATCTACCTCAAAGTTATAATGAGGTTTGGGATTATGCAATCGCCGTAGATAAAGAAGTCATGGAATACGTGAATGTGGGTAATACATATGTTAACCCCTCCGTCTATGGCCCTGAGCCAGTTCGGATCGACGGGGATTCTAGTTGGGAGGCAGCAACGGATATTTCTTCTATAACATTCTAATTCTTTTCTCTCGCTTTAGGGTCGACAGTTATTAATTCTTCTCTTGCTATAATACTCTGATACTTTCTCTGAGACTAAAATTATCGACTTTTCTTTTATAACTTATCGACTTTACTGACTAAGTTCTTCTGAAGATAGCCCAACTCGAGGGGGAAAATAAAAAGTTTCTCTTACTGTAATTTACTTCTTAAAAAATTACAGGTAGTGGTCTGAATTTTACAGGGTTAGAGGTTCGACCTCTTTCGACCATGGCTCAGGCCGGAATCTAAAAAGTTAAGGAGGCAAGGGGTCTCTGCCCCCTCCCCGCAGCGAGGCTGCTAACAAGGGAGTCTCGTAGCAGTGACCAAAGAAGAGTCCCGTAATGAAGTGTAGTTCATTTTACAAATACATGTATCATATAAGCCTAAATGTTGGGGGAAGGCAGTTGAAGGTTAAGTTCTCCCCTTTTAAACACATGATCAGATGTTTGAAAGATTCCAAATAAAAATATAAAAAAATAAAAAAACTAATCGTATTTTTTGCCGAGTCTTCATTTCTGAAGGCGATATCATTTCATAGTAGTGCATAATTACAATTTAAGTACACGACTGAGTACATTTTCGTTTGGGTTTATTACAATTATGATTGCGATTATGGATTACTTCACATTCGCTTATGATTGTCCATTACAGTTCTATTAAAGTACATTCTTACATTATATATTAAGTCATTACATTTAATTACAGTTTCATTGAAGTACATTACAAGTTATTATTAATTGCAGTTTCATTAAAGTACATTACGTTATATTAAATTAAAGTATTACAGTTAATTACAATTAAACAGTTACTGTAACTTTGTTTTGTTTTTACAGTGTTTCATATTAATAGACAATTAAGATGTTAGAAATATAATACAAAGTACATGGGCACATACGGTATGGATTTATATACAACATAATATGTTATATTATGTTATAATGTTATAAATTTGAATCAGAGCGAGAGGAGATATTTATCTTAGAAGCGTTCGATTTTGCAGTGATTAGCGAATTCGATCACTTACCTAAGCATTTATGAATATCTTGTGAGGGGTGAAAGCACTTAAAAGAAAAAATAAAATAAAAATACATGTGGACGTATTTGACATGTACATAACACAATAGGTGTGTGCGTAATATAAACACGCGTAAAATATGGACTGATAGGTTGATAGGCATCAGTAGACAATAGGTAGGACACAATATAAATAATGATGCAGAGAGAATTAAGTTTTTTTTTTTTTTATTATTATTATTATTAAAGAATTTACCATATATTGAACATGAAAGATATCCACATACCAAATGGGTGATTCAGTATTGGCGGTATGGAAACGTGAAGAGAATTAAGTTACTTTATGACGTCATAGTTATTCACATTATGTCATACGTACAGTGTAACTGTAAGTCATTATTTGGGAGGACCTAAAAGAAACGAATTAAAGACAAAGAGTCGGTATGAAGGACTAAGAAGTACAACTACGGGTTCCAATCCTGTTATATGCAATGTGTATGCATAATCTAGGGTCGAGGGTGAGATGCAAGACAATCATAATTAATAATAATAACTTCTATAACAAATGGAAAATGGATACGACTAAACCATAGAAATGGTAGATCGTAGGGTTGTGACACAAACAAAAAGAGGAAGCTACACGTAAAATTATTATCCAAACTCGCGTTAAGCGATTTTGGTTCTTATGTAAAAATGAATATTGATTATTCATTGTTCATTTTTACATTGCTCTCCCCTTTAAAATGATATTTATACAATAATATAATAGGGCACAATTCATACAATACAATACAATTGAGAAAATAACATCCTAACTAATTCAAGTTAGATGACGAATTTTTCTTTACATTACAAGTTTTATACAGAACGAGTTCGGGTGGTTGGGTACAATGCAGAGTAATCAAATTTTTAACATGACACTTGCTTAGAGAGTTTTATAAAGTATAAAAAATTCAAAGATTAGTACTTTAATTTAGACAAACAATTAAGTTAGACAAACAATGATATTGTTAAAAATTTTTACAAACTTTTATTTTTTTGTGGGAAAAATTACATACATAATGAATAGAGTAGATAAAAGGGAAAAACGTAAATCGTACAATCTATAAGCTAATTTTTATTGACTATTCTAGGTAAAAAATCGAATTACGTAATGGATGATGTATAGACCTGTGTTCTAGTGTGTATTTGTGTGTATTAGGTACAAAGTGTGCATCTTATAATTTTGAGGGACAGATTAGCTGAGAGGATTGTTAAATTAACTGAATAAATGCCTGAGCAAAAATTTATATATAGTAAGCAAAAATGCTTAAGACTATATAAATAGCATAGTTAGCACTTACACGCAATGAAATAGTTTATTGTGATATCCAATGATTTTAGCATAAGGTTTGTCTCTATAGTATATATAGTGTGCATACATGCGTGTGTATGTGTAGGGATTTGGAAGGTTTTTGAATTAACAAAGTTTTAAAAATAATGTATAATAATTTAAGATGGGTTTAGGGTTATAAAATCTTTTAAGTTTAAGTCAATTATTGTTAAAATCTAATTACAGGTAGTATTAATGATGGTGTATGCATACGAGTTTCATATGAAAGTGGCTTGAAGTACAGAAAGAAAATGAATTCGAATATGTATCAAAAGTAATAGAATTCAACTAGGATTATCGATTTTACGTAATTAAATCAGTTACACGTATATTAAGGTAATAAAAAGAAACGTACTTAGAGGACCTTACAATTAATGAAAGTAAATCTAGCGGTATTCAAAATTAAATTTTGAAGATGGAATTAAATTCAACTAGTAACATTCCTAGCTATATATGAACTATATAACCATTAACATTAACCAGAAGTATCGGTACGATAATTGAATTAAGAAAATTAAGAATACAAATTAAAAATAGAAATCAATTATGCATTTTAATGAACTAAACATATAGTATACTTAAAAATAAAAACACAACTTAATATAAATTGAGGTTATGTTCCACAGTACCAAAAAGGAATTAACCATGGTTGAACCATTGCTCTGGTTGACACTGGGTTCAACTGGGGTTGGGGTGTTAAAATAAAATAAAATAAAAAAACAAAGTTTGGAGTACTATATTCGGGGGAATTGAGTAACTAAGCGGGGGGTATATGTCTGAAATTGACAATTACGTTTTTTTTTTTATAAAAGAAAAGGGATTGCTTGTCACACTACTTAGAACAAAAATTAAAAGAGTTCAAACAAAATGGAGGGACGGCATGTTCCTCATATACATTACAATAATTATCAAAATCATTACAACCTTTGTAAAAACGGTTTCGGTTGCAAATAATAAAATACATAACTATATATTTATATACGCAACAATGCACGAAAAGAAAAGACAAATCGGTGAATTTCCTTCTTACAAAAAAAAAGGTTAACTAAAGACGCAAACCGGTCAATTCAGGTTGAATTTAATTCTCTTTTACAACAAAAAAAAAGGTTGAATTAAATTCTTAAATTACATTTTCTTAAATTAATTTCTCTTAAACTACAAAGAAAAAGTTGAATTCAATTGACTGCATTGAAATGACTTGGGACTTAAAAACTGACTTCGAATAAAACTGACTTCGAATAAAACTGACTTCGAATAAAACTGACCGAATAAAACTGACTTCGAATAAAACTGACTTCGAACAAAACTGACTTCGAATAAAACTGACTTCAAATAAAACTGACTTCGAATACTTCTGAAATCTCTGGGGCGGTTGTCCCTCTTGGATGCAACCTTCTGACTTGAACTCTTATCAAGTATTTCTATAAATCTCTGGGGCGGTTGTCCCTCTTGGATGCAACCTTCTGACTTGAACTCTTATCAAGTATTTCTATAAATCTCTGGGGCGGTTGTCCCTCTTGGATGCAGCCTTCTGACTTCAACTCTTATCAAGTATTTCTATAAATCTCTGGGGCGGTTGTCCCTCTTGGATGCAACCTTCTGACTTGAACTCTTATCAAGTATTTCTATAAATCTCTGGGGCGGTTGTCCCTCTTGGATGCAACCTTCTGACTTGAACTCTTATCAAGTATTTCTATAAATCTCTGGGGCGGTTGTCCCTCTTGGATGCAACCTTCTGACTTGAAAACTGAGACTTGAAAACTGAGACTTCAAAACTGAGACTTCAAAACTGAGACTTCAAAACTGAGACTTCAAAACAGAGACTTCAAAACTGACTTCAAAACTGACTTCAAAACTGACTTCAAAACTGATTTGCAACTTATTTGCAACTAAAACTGACTTGGAACTTATTTGCAACTGATTTGCAACTTATTTGCAACTAAAACTGACTCGAAACTACTTCGAGTATCTCTCTAAATCTATAAACTCTCTATAAACTCTCTCTTTCTTAATTTGGAAGTCAATTCAATTCAATAATTTGAAAAAAATTGCAAACAAAAATAAAAAATGTAAACAACATTTCACTCGAATGTACGCGAAGGTACGGTACTATTATGTTTGGTACATAAAATAAAATTATTGTATACTGACTATAATAGTGAAATTAACTCTCTGAAATTAACTCTCTGAAATTAACTCTCTGAAATTAACTCTTTCTGTTACTTTTATCTTCTGTTACTTTTAACTTCTGTGAAAATTACTGTTTCACTAAAAAAAATGTATCACTGGTGTCTGAACTGTTCACTGTGTTTTGTGTTAATTCTGGCTCAATACTAAATATTAACTCTTAATAATACTGACCTTTCAAATGTTTACAAATTACTTAAAAAAAACCAACTCTGTACTTCACAAAATTTCTACGGCGAAATCCTTAGAGACGTGTCCTGAAGACGTGTCTTGCTGGCTACTTCTTCTTGGATGAAAACTAGGCGTGGAGAACTTGGAGTCGTGACACACCGGTTCAAGGGTGGATGTTACGAACTGGAAGTCGTGACACGCCGGTCAACTGGTTTTATCCTGATGCAGGGTAAATTCTATCCTGGCCAAAGAGTGGCCACTTGTTAAAATCCTCTTCTTGAAATATTCTTCTAATCTTGGTAGTAGGGTCGCCAAATGATTATCCTGGCAAGGTCGCCACTTTGTTAACCCCTCCGTCTATGGCCCTGAGTCGGTTCGGATCGACAGGGGTTCTAGTTGGGAGGCAGCAACGGATATTTCTTCTATAACATTCTAATTCTTTTCTCTCGCTTTAGGGTCGACAGTTATTAATTCTTCTCTTGCTATAATACTCTGATACTTTCTCTGAGACTAAAATTATCGACTTTTCTTTTATAACTTATCGACTTTAATGACTAAGTTCTTCTGAAGATAGCCCAACTCGAGGGAGAAAAAAAAAGTTTCTCTTACTGTAATTTACTTCTTAAAAATTTACAGGTAGTGGTCTGAATTTTACAGGGTTAGAGGTTCGACCTCTTTCGACCATGGCTCAGGCCGGAATCTAAAAAGTTAAGGAGGCAAGGGGTCTCTGCCCCCTCCCCGCAGCGAGGCTGCTAACAAGGGAGTCTCGTAGCAGTGACCAAAGAAGAGTCCCGTAATGAAGTGTAGTTCATTTTACAAATACATGTATCATATAAGCCTAAATGTTGGGGGAAGGCAGTTGAAGGTTAAGTTCTCCCCTTTTAAACACATGATCAGATGTTTGAAAGATTCCAAATAAAAATATAAAAAAATAAAAAAACTAATCGTATTTTTTGCCGAGTCTTCATTTCTGAAGGCGATATCATTTCATAGTAGTGCATAATTACAATTTAAGTACACGACTGAGTACATTTTCGTTTGGGTTTATTACAATTATGATTGCGATTATGGATTACTTCACATTCGCTTATGATTGTCCATTACAGTTCTATTAAAGTACATTCTTACATTATATATAAGTCATTACATTTAATTACAGTTTCATTGAAGTACATTACAAGTTATTATTAATTGCAGTTTCATTAAAGTACATTACGTTATATTAAATTAAAGTATACAGTTAATTACAATTAAACAGTTACTGTAACTTTGTTTTGTTTTTACAGTGTTTCATATTAATAGACAATTAAGATGTTAGAAATATAATACAAAGTACATGGGCACATACGGTATGGATTTATATACAACATAATATGTTATATTATGTTATAATGTTATAAATTTGAATCAGAGCGAGAGGAGATATTTATCTTAGAAGCGTTCGATTTTGCAGTGATTAGCGAATTCGATCACTTACCTAAGCATTTATGAATATCTTGTGAGGGGTGAAAGCACTTAAAAGAAAAAATAAAATAAAAATACATGTGGACGTATTTGACATGTACATAACACAATAGGTGTGTGCGTAATATAAACACGCGTAAAATATGGACTGATAGGTTGATAGGCATCAGTAGACAATAGGTAGGACACAATATAAATAATGATGCAGAGAGAATTAAGTTTTTTTTTTTTTTATTATTATTATTAAAGAATTTACCATATATTGAACATGAAAGATATCCACATACCAAATGGGTGATTCAGTATTGGCGGTATGGAAACGTGAAGAGAATTAAGTTACTTTATGACGTCATAGTTATTCACATTATGTCATACGTACAGTGTAACTGTAAGTCATTATTTGGGAGGACCTAAAAGAAACGAATTAAAGACAAAGAGTCGGTATGAAGGACTAAGAAGTACAACTACGGGTTCCAATCCTGTTATATGCAATGTGTATGCATAATCTAGGGTCGAGGGTGAGATGCAAGACAATCATAATTAATAATAATAACTTCTATAACAAATGGAAAATGGATACGACTAAACCATAGAAATGGTAGATCGTAGGGTTGTGACACAAACAAAAAGAGGAAGCTACACGTAAAATTATTATCCAAACTCGCGTTAAGCGATTTTGGTTCTTATGTAAAAATGAATATTGATTATTCATTGTTCATTTTTACATTGCTCTCCCCTTTAAAATGATATTTATTACAACTAATAATAATAGGGCACAATTCATACAATACAATACAATTGAGAAAATAACATCCTAACTAATTCAAGTTAGATGACGAATTTTTCTTTACATTACAAGTTTTATACAGAACGAGTTCGGGTGGTTGGGTACAATGCAGAGTAATCAAATTTTTAACATGACACTTGCTTAGAGAGTTTTATAAAGTATAAAAAATTCAAAGATTAGTACTTTAATTTAGACAAACAATTAAGTTAGACAAACAATGATATTGTTAAAAATTTTTACAAACTTTTATTTTTTTGTGGGAAAAATTACATACATAATGAATAGAGTAGATAAAAGGGAAAAACGTAAATCGTACAATCTATAAGCTAATTTTTATTGACTATTCTAGGTAAAAAATCGAATTACGTAATGGATGATGTATAGACCTGTGTTCTAGTGTGTATTTGTGTGTATTAGGTACAAAGTGTGTATCTTATAATTTTGAGGGACAGATTAGCTGAGAGGATTGTTAAATTAACTGAATAAATGCCTGAGCAAAAATTTATATATAGTAAGCAAAAATGCTTAAGACTATATAAATAGCATAGTTAGCACTTACACGCAATGAAATAGTTTATTGTGATATCCAATGATTTTAGCATAAGGTTTGTCTCTATAGTATATAGTGTGCATACATGCGTGTGTATGTGTAGGGATTTGGAAGGTTTTTGAATTAACAAAGTTTTAAAAATAATGTATAATAATTTAAGATGGGTTTAGGGTTATAAAATCTTTTAAGTTTAAGTCAATTATTGTTAAAATCTAATTACAGGTAGTATTAATGATGGTGTATGCATACGAGTTTCATATGAAAGTGGCTTGAAGTACAGAAAGAAAATGAATTCGAATATGTATCAAAAGTAATAGAATTCAACTAGGATTATCGATTTTACGTAATTAAATCAGTTACACGTATATTAAGGTAATAAAAAGAAACGTACTTAGAGGACCTTACAATTAATGAAAGTAAATCTAGCGGTATTCAAAATTAAATTTTGAAGATGGAATTAAATTCAACTAGTAACATTCCTAGCTATATATGAACTATATAACCATTAACATTAACCAGAAGTATCGGTACGATAATTGAATTAAGAAAATTAAGAATACAAATTAAAAATAGAAATCAATTATGCATTTTAATGAACTAAACATATAGTATACTTAAAAATAAAAAACACAACTTAACATAAATTGAAGTTATGTTCCATAGTACCAAAAAGGAATAACCATGGTTGAACCATTGCTCTGGTTGACACTGGGTTCAACTGGGGTTGGGGTGTTAAAATAAAATAAAATAAAAAAACAAAGTTTGGAGTACTATATTCGGGGGAATTGAGTAACTAAGCGGGGGGTATATGTCTGAAATTGACAATTACGGTTTTTTTTTATAAAAGAAAAGGGATTGCTTGTCACACTACTTAGAACAAAAATTAAAAGATTTCAAACAAAATTGAGGGACGGCATGTTCCTCATATACATTACAATAATTATCAAAATCGTTACAAACTTTGTAAAAACGGTTTCGGTTGCAAATAATAAAATACATAACTATATATTTATATACGCAACAATGCACGAAAAGAAAAGACAAATCGGTGAATTTCCTTCTTACAAAAAAAAGGTTAACTAAAGACGCAAACCGGTCAATTCAGGTTGAATTTAATTCTCTTTTACAACAAAAAAAAAAGGTTGAATTAAATTCTTAAATTACATTTTCTTAAATTAAATTCTCTTAAACTACAAAGAAAAAGTTGAATTCAATTGACTGCATTGAAATGACTTGGGACTTAAAAACTGACTTCGAATAAAACTGACTTCGAATAAAACTGACTTTGAACAAAACTGACTTCGAATAAAACTGACTTCAAATAAAACTGACTTCGAATACTTCTGAAATCTCTGGGGCGGTTGTCCCTCTTGGATACAACCTTCAAGACTTGAACTCTTATCAAGCATTTATATAAATCTCTGGGGCGGTTGTCCCTCTTGGATGCAACCTTCTGACTTGAACTCTTATCAAGTTGTAGTGAATACTCTTATTTTAGTTTCAAGTTAAATGTTAATTTTACCGTCTTGAATTTCGGAATAGATATAAATTCATTTTAAATTAGTTACCCCATTATAATTCAATTGTGAACCACATTAATACTAATTTTATGTATACTATATTATTTTATTGTATGTAAACATAATTAATTATATATCACAATTGTCAGTTAATTATTTATATTCAAATATTTATTTTAATCTAATACCATGTCCATTTTACAAATAAATAATAGAAATCCAACGGTTATATTTTCCACCTTTGGTACTGTCGCAGTTTCGCCTAACGGACTCAATACGGCTAGTGAGATAATCACTGGTGGCACTTAACTAGCGGCAGTGCTTATGGCTACATCATCCAGGTTAACCTATACCGGATAGATGCGCTACGGTCCCAAGCCGTAGCTTGCCTAGGCCGACGACGACGACGTAAACCAACAATTGGTGACCCCGGAGCTGGATTACCCCTTTTACCCGAACGACTAGGATTAGACTGTAATGTCGTTCGTGCCCATCACCCCCTTCACCGAACGACTAGGACTAGACTGTAATGTCGTTCGTGCCCATCACCCCCTTCACCCGAACGACTAGGACCAGACTGTAACGTCGTTCGTGCCCACCACCCCCTTCACCCGAGCGACTAGGACCAGACTGTAATGTCGCTCGTGCCCTCTGCCCCTCACCCCTGCCCGTGCGCTCTGTGCCTGCGCTCGTCTCAACCTCCACTCCTTCGTTGGGAACTTGTCGTCTTGCTTGTACGTCAGCAAGCCTAGGAGAAGATGCCTGACGACGCTGGTGCCATCTCCCACTTGAGCGTAAAGCTCCCCGTCTTCTGGCCGGGTGATCCATTTATTTGGTTCCACCAAGTGGAATCACAATTCAACTTGGGAAGGATCACCGCTAGCAGGACGAAATACGATCATGTTTTGTCCTCTCTACCAGCGAGCATCATCTCTGAAGTCCGTGACGTCATCGTATCTACTTCCACGAGTGAGGACCCGTACAACGATCTGAAGTCTGCCATCCTGTGCCGCACCACTGTCTCCGAGCGTGAGAAACTACATCAGTTAATCTCAAAGAAGAACTTGGAGACCGTAAGCCCACTCAAATGCTGAGGGCTATGCAGTGCGCTCTAGGCGAACGCGCACAAACCTTCGATAAGGACATCTTTAGACAGTTGTTCTTGCAGAAACTTCCTCCATCAGCTCAGCGTGTCTTGGCCACTATGGATCCTGCTACTCCAGTTGATAAACTAGCAGAAACTGCCGACAAAGTAGTAGAGATTGACACAGCTCCGGTCAACAACGTGAACACACAATCGGAACTGGAGTTGAAAGTGAAAGAGTTAAGTCAACAACTCAACCACGTTTGTTCTCTGCTACAAAATCAACGGCAAAGAAGCCATTCTCGGTCAAGATTTACGAAGAGGCATCGTTCGAGTTCCGGGAAGATCTGCTTCTACCACTCGACATTTGGAAAGAAGGCTAGGAAGTGCATCTCCCCTTGCAATTTTTCGTCGGAAAACCCCAGCAGCGAGTCCTAATGGCGTCTAGTACTCGCACTGCCAACCTGTTATTCATAAAGGACAGGAACTCTGGTGTCAATTTCTTGGTTGATACCGGAGCGTCAGTCAGTGTATTCCCTCAAAAATCTGGTCATACGCACTCGGAATCTCCGCCTCTAACGCTGCTAACGGTTCACGCATACCCACGTACGGTACTCAGTCGCGTGAACTAAACTTGGGCCTTCACCGATCCTTCAAGTGGATTTTCATCTGTGCTCAAGTGCGGCATCATCCATAATCGGCGCTGACTTCCTCCAGCATTTCAAACTCCTGGTGGATCTTGACAAGCGACGCTTATGCGACCAGGCCACACTGCTTTCTGTTCTTGCCAAACAGGTTGCCCTTCCGGACGCCTCGAACTCTGCACTTTCCCTCGTTCCCCCTAATTCCATGTACCAGTGCCTTTTCCAGCGATATCCAGGAATTCTTCAACCGATGCAGATGGGTGATACCATTAAGCACACCATTACCCATCACATTACAACAAAAGGTCCCCCTATGTTTGCAAAACCCAGACGTCTTGCCCCGGACAAACTGAAAGCTGCCAAATCGGAATTCCAGCTTATGATAGATCTTGGGATAATAAGACCTTCCAAAAGCAGTTGGTCCTCTCCCCTACACCTGGTCCAGAAGAAGTCAGGAGACTGGAGACCATGTGGGGATTACCGGTTTTTGAATTCGACAACCATCCCGGACCGATATCCGGTACCAAATGTCCAAGACTTTACTTCTCTTCTCCACGGCAAATCTATCTTCAGTAAAATAGATCTCGTTAAGGCTTTCCACCACATTCCCGTAGAGCCTTCGGATATTCCCAAGACTGCAGTTTGTACACCATTTGGGTTATTCGAATTTGTGAAGATGCCGTTCGGGCTACGGAATGCTGCGCAAACCTTTCAGAGGTTTATAGATGAGGTCACCAGAGGCTTAGACTTTGTTTATGCCTACATCGATGATTTGCTTGTGGCCAGCTCAACGGAAGAGGAACATAAGGAACATCTTTCACTCCTTTTTCAACGCTTAGAACAATACGGTGTTACTATTAATGCATCTAAGTGTGTGTTTGCACAGCCAACCTTGGAATTTCTGGTCACACGATTTCGCAGCACGGAATTACCCCCCTTCAGGACAAGTGTGAAGTGATAAAAAATTACCCTATGCCAAATAATCAGCGTGAGTTACGTCGGTTTCTAGGTTTGGTAAATTATTACCACAAGTTCATTAAAAACTGTGCCAGTGTTCTTGCTCCTCTACACGCTATGATCACACACAAACGCAAGGTAACGAAATTGGTATGGTGTAGCGATAGTTTACAGGCGTTCGACAATGCCAAAAATGCTATCAATAGTGCATTGTCTCTGTCATTTCCTATCAGTGATGCCCCCCTAACTCTGTCGGTCGATGCCTCAGATGTTGCGATCGGTGGGGTGTTGGAACAAACCATTAACGGTCAACAAGCACCCATCGCGTTTTACTCGAAAAAGCTGCAGCCAGCCCAAACGCGTTATAGTGCTTTCGGACGTGAACTTCTTGCTATTTACTTAAACGTGAAGCATTTTCAACATTTCCTTGAAGACCGAGAGTTTTGTGTTTTTACCGACCACAAACCTTTGGTCACTGTCTTCAATAAAAACAGCTGTAACCACTCTCCCAGAGTCATCAGGCAACTCGATTATATCTCGCAATTTACCACAGATATCCGCCACATCAAAGGTGTCTTGAACACTCCAGCGGATGCACTTTCAAGAATAGAGATTACCTCTGTTACCCTCAGCTCTACACTGTGGAATGCTATTGCACAGGATCAAGATAAGGATACGGAACTACAAGACCTGCTCAGAGAAGACTCCACTCACTCACTTTCCCTCAAGAAAATGAGTATGCCAGGATTGTCTGTGCCCCTCTATTGCGACGTATCAACAGCTGCTATTCGCCCTTATGTCCCTCCATGTCACAGACAAGCAGTCTTCACGGATCTTCATAACCCCTCCCATCCTGGTATCCGTGCTTCGCAACACCTGGTTACCTCTCGCTTTGTTTGGCCCTCGATGCGGAAGGATGTCAAACATTGGACCAAATCGTGCATTGCCTGCCAGCGTGCCAAAGTCCAAAGGCACACCAGGTCCCCCTTTGACGCATTTCCGCCCCCATCCCAGCGATTTGAAATAACATGTAGACATTGTTGGCCCTCTTCCAGTGATTCAAGGCCAACGTTATCTGCTCACCTGTCTCGACCGCTTTCCAGATGGCCTGAAGCCATCCCACTTCCTGATATCCAAGCGGACACTGTTGCAAGAGCCTTTCTTCATGGATGGGTATCAAGATTTGGATTGCCGACAAAAGTCATCACTGACCAAGGTCGCCAATTTGAGTCTTCGCTTTGGAAGAAGTTTACCAGCTTGTTGGGTACAGTACATGCGCATACCTGTGCGTATCATCCGCAAGCTAACGGCCTCGTCGAACGCTTCCATCGCCAGCTGAAGTCATCCCTTATGTGTCACGAAGACTCCATTGGATGGATAAGCTTCCACTCGTGTTGCTTGGTATTCGCTCTGCATTTAAGAGTGATCTGAAGACTACAGCGGCTGAACTAGTCTATGGAACAACACTGCGGCTACCAGGTGGCTACTTCACTGCAGGTGATAAGTCATGCGATCCTACGGAATTCGCTCAAACACTTTCCTCTCACATGCAGTCCCTTCAGCCTGTTCCCCCTCGATTGACTAGCCAACAGAACATCTTTGTTTCCCCAGCCCTCCAATCTGCACCCACGTTTTCGTTCGTGTACCTGTCCCAAAACGGCCTCTCCAATGTCCATATGACGGACCCTATGAAGTTCTCCGACGTACGCGCAAATCATTTCTCATCCAGCGCGGTTCCAAGGTCGACAAGGTTTCTATCGATCGTCTTAAGCCTGCGTTTTTGGAATCAACCTTAAGTGAGGTACAAGTAGCTACCAAAAAGGTTCAGCGGAAATCTGTGTCGTTCGGAACTCTTTGAACTTCCTCTCTGGTGGGGGAGTGTGTAGTGAATACTCTTATTTTAGTTTCAAGTTAAATGTTAATTTTACCGTCTTGAATTTCGGAATAGATATAAATTCATTTTAAATTAGTTACCCCATTATAATTCAATTGTGAACCACATTAATACTAATTTTATGTATACTATATTATTTTATTGTATGTAAACATAATTAATTATATATCACAATTGTCAGTTAATTATTTATATTCAAATATTTATTTTAATCTAATACCATGTCCATTTACAAATAAATAATAGAAATCCAACGGTTATATTTTCCACCTTTGGTACTGTCGCAGTTTCGCCTAACGGACTCAATACGGCTAGTGAGATAATCACTGGTTGGCACTTAACTAGCGGCAGTGCTTATGGCTACATCATCCAGGTTAACCTATACCGGATAGATGCGCTACGGTCCCAAGCCGTAGCTTGCCTAGGCCGACGACGACGACGTAAACCAACAAAGTATTTCTATAAATCTCTGGGGCGGTTGTCCCTCTTGGATGCAGCTTTCTGACTTTAACTCTTATCAAGTATTTCTATAAATCTCTGGGGCGGTTGTCCCTCTTGGATGCAACCTTCTGACTTGAACTCTTATCAAGTATTTCTATAAATCTCTGGGCGGTTGTCCCTCTTGGATGCAACCTTCTGACTTGAACTCTTATCAAGTATTTCTATAAATCTCTGGGGCGGTTGTCCCTCTTGGATGCAACCTCTGACTTGAACTCTTATCAAGTATTCTAAATCTCTGGGGCGGTGTCCCTCTTGGATGCAACCTTCTGACTTGAACTCTTATCAAGTATTTCTATAAATCTCTGGGGCGGTTGTCCCTCTTGGATGCAACCTTCTGACTTGAACTCTTATCAAGTATTTCTATAAATCTCTGGGGCGGTTGTCCCTCTTGGATGCAACCTTCTGACTTGAAAACTGAGACTTCAAAACTGAGACTTCAAAACTGAGACTTCAAAACTGAGACTCCAAAACTGACTTCAAAACTGACTTCAAAACTGACTTCAAAACTGATTTGCAACTTATTTGCAACTAAAACTGACTTGGAACTTATTTGCAACTAAAACTGACTCGAAACTACTTCGAGTATCTCTCTAAATCTATAAACTCTCTATAAACTCTCTCTTTCTTAATTTGCAAGTCAATTCAATTCAATAATTTGAAAAAAATTGCAAACAAAAATAAAAAATGTAAACAACATTTCACTCGAATGTACGCGAAGGTACGGTACTATTATGTTTGGTATAAAATAAAATTATTGTATACTGACTATAATAGTGAAATTAACTCTCTGAAATTAACTCTCTGAAATTAACTCTTTCTGTTACTTTTAACTTCTGTTACTTTTAACTTCTGTTACTTTTAACTTTTGTGAAAATTACTGTTTCACTAAAAAAAATGTATCACTGGTGTCTGAAGTGTTCACTGTGTTTTGTGTTAATTCTGGCTCAATACTAAATATTAACTGTTAATAATACTGACCTTTCAAATGTTTACAAATTACTTAAAAAACCAACTCTGTACTTCACAAAATTTCTACGGCGAAATCCTTAGAGACGTGTCCTGAAGACGTGTCTTGCTGGCTACTTCTTCTTGGATGAAAACTAGGCGTGGAGAACTTGGAGTCGTGACACACCGGTTCAAGGGTGGATGTTACGAACTGGAAGTCGTGACACGCCGATCAACTGGTTTTATCCTGATGCAGGGTAAATTCTATCCTGGCCAAAGAGTGGCCACTTGTTAAAACCCTCTTCTTGAAATATTCTTCTAATCTTGGTAGTAAGGTCGCCAAATGTTTATCCTGGCAAGGTCGCCACTTTGTTAACCACTCCGTCTATGGCCCTGAGTCGGTTCGGATCGACAGGGGTTCTAGTTGGGAGGCAGCAACGGATATTTCTTCTATAACATTCTAATTCTTTTCTCTCGCTTTAGGGTCGACAGTTATTAATTCTTCTCTTGCTATAATGCTCTGATACTTTCTCTGAGACTAAAATTATCGACTTTACTTTTATAACTTATCGACTTTACTGACTAAGTTCTTCTGAAGATAGCCCAACTCGAGGGGGAAAATAAAAAGTTTCTTTTACTGTAATTTATTTCTTAAAAATTTACAGGTAGTGGTCTGAATTTTACAGGGTTAGAGGTTCGACCTCTTTCGACCATGGCTCAGGCCGGAATCTAAAAAGTTAAGGAGGCAAGGGGCCTCTGCCCCCTCCCCGCAGCGAGGCTGCTAACAAGGGAGTCTCGTAGCAGTGACCAAAGAAGAGTCCCGTAATGAAGTGTAGTTCATTTTACAAATACATGTATCATATAAGCCTAAATGTTGGGGGAAGGCAGTTGAAGGTTAAGTTCTCCGCTTTTAAACACATGATCAGATGTTTGAAAGATTCCAAATAAAAATATAAAAAAATAAAAAAATAATCGTATTTTTTTGCCGAGTCTTCATTTCTGAAGGCGATATCATTTCATAGTAGTGCATAAGTACAATTTAAGTACACGACTGAGTACATTTTCGTTTGGGTTTATTACAATTATGATTGCGATTATGGATTACTTCACATTCGCTTATGATTGTCCATTACAGTTCTATTAAAGTACATTCTTACATTATATATTAAGTCATTACATTTAATTACAGTTTCATTGAAGTACATTACAAGTTATTATTAATTGCAGTTTCATTAAAGTACATTACGTTATATTAAATTAAAGTATTACAGTTAATTACAATTAAACAGTTACTATAACTTTGTTTTGTTTTTACAGTGTTTCATATTAATAGACAATTAAGATGTTAGAAATAATACAAAGTACATGGGCACATACGGTATGGATTTATATACAACATAATATGTTATATTATGTTATAATGTTATAAATTTGAATCAGAGCGAGAGGAGATATTTATCTTAGAAGCGTTCGATTTTGCAGTGATTTGCGAATTCGATCACTTACCTAAGCATTTATGAATATCTTGTGAGGGGTGAAAGCACTTAAAAGAAAAAAAGAAAATAAAAATACATGTGGACGTATTTGACATGTACATAACACAATAGGTTGTGTGCGTAATATAAACACGCGTAAAATATGGACTGATAGGTTGATAGGCATCAGTAGACAATAGGTAGGACACAATATAAATAATGATGCATAGAGAATGAAGTTTTTTTTTTATTATTATTATTATTATTAAAGAATTTACCATATATTGAACATGAAAGATATCCACATACCAAATGGGTGATTCAGTATTGGCGGTATGGAAACGTGAAGAGAATTAAGTTACTTTATGACGTCATAGTTATTCACATTATGTCATACGTACAGTGTAACTGTAAGTCATTATTTGGGAGGACCTAAAAGAAACGAATTAAAGACAAAGAGTCGGTATGAAGGACTAAGAAGTACAACTACGGGTTCCAATCCTGTTATATGCAATGTGTATGCATAATCTAGGGTCGAGGGTGAGATGCAAGACAATCATAATTAATAATAATAACTTCCATAACAAATGGAAAATGGATACGACTAAACCATAGAAATAGTAGATCGTACGGTTGTGACACAAACAAAAAGAGGAAGCTACACGTAAAATTATTATCCAAACTCGCGTTAAGCGATTTTGGTTCTTATGTAAAAATGAATATTGATTACACTAGGCAACAAAGATTTTGTTACAGAAGACCAAATAGGTGCTCCTAGCTAATTTTGGTATGCTGATTTCAAATCTATAATTAGATTTTTTCTATCACGTCTAGATTTTGTGTAAAATGCAAATCACTTTTAGTAAAATTTTCTACCACGTCCAGATTTTGGTTTTAATCGGCTTAATGCCAGTAATATGAAACTTGCTTTTCAAGGTTAAAGCAATTTTTTTTGCCAACTATATACAAATTCGAACAATTTTGATAAATAAAATTTATCCCGAGTTGGCAACACTGAGTCAAGAGCATAGTAACGGGCAACGGCCAATGGTCAGTCGCTACGTGACAGTCAAGCAGAACGGTTGTTGAAGCTCTCTGCTGATGAGCAAGTGACAGGTTGTGGTGACTTGTGTGTTTTTATAGCATTTGTTTTGTACTACGGTGTGTATTTCTTTTTATTTTGCACATCGTAATAATTACTTTCTACGTTTTTTCAGATATTGTATGGTAATTCAAAATGGCATCAAATAGACGTGCTTGTGTAAATCACCCAGACAACTTCTGCTTTGTCTGTGGACAATATACACCTAAGCCACAACGTAGAAACATAACAACAAAGATTAAACTTGCCTACAAGTGTTATTTTGACTGTAAGTTAGGAGACCAACAGAGGGACTGGGCACCACATATTTGCTGTGCACAATGCAATGTTAATAGCTTGGATGAATGGTAAAAGAAAAGCTATGCCGTTCTCAGTCCCCATGGTTTGGCGTGAGCCGAAAAATCACTTCAATGATTGTTATTTTTGTTTGACAAAGATTGCTGGTTTCACAAAGAAAAACAAATCAAAGATCACGTACCCAAACTGCGAATCAGCAATGAAACCAGTACCACATGATGAAACAAATCCACCACCAGTTCCACCAGCAACGATAACAGACAGCAGTTCATCTGAAGATTCTGCTAGTGATATAGAAACAGGGAAAGATGGCATATATGTTCCAGATGCAAATATTTCCCCACATTTGTTAAGTCAAGCGGAGTTAAATGACTTAGTGCGCGATTTGGAATTACCAAAAGAAAAGGCAGAGTTGCTTGGTTCAAGACTTCAAGAATTTAATCTTCTCCAACCAAACACCAAAGTTTCCCATTTCCGCCATCGCCATTTGCAGTTTTCATCATTTTACTTACAGGAAGAAAACGTTTGTTTCTGCCACGATATCAGTGGTCTGATGCAAGGGATTGGCTGTCGCTATGATCCAAAAGAATGGAGACTGTTCATTGACTCTAGTAAAGCTAGCCTTAAAGCTGTATTACTGCACAACGGCAATGAAAAACCTTCAATACCTGTAGCACATGCCACTGGCCTTAATGAGACTTATGAATCGATGAAACTGCTGCTAAGACTCATCAAATATAAGGACCACACATGGAATATTTGTGGCGACCTTAAAGTTGTATCATTACTTCTTGGGTTACAGTTGGGCTACACAAAGCATATGTGCTTTTTGTGTCTATGGAACAGCAGAGATGACAAGAACCACTACAAAAAACATGATTGGCCATCTAGAACTGAACATGTTGGTAAATACAATGTGAAACACCCAGCACTTATTGACCCTCAGAAAGTACATCTTCCACCACTTCACATTAAACTTGGCCTTATGAAAAATTTCGTGAAGGGTATGGATCATCAAGGTAGTGGTTTCCAATATTTAAAGGATAAATTCAAAGGAATATTGACAGATGCTAAGCTAGAAGCTGGAGTTTTCACTGGACCACAGATCCGCAGTGTCATCCACGACTCATCGTTTCCATCTAACCTGAATGAGAATGAACTAGGAGCATGGACATCTTTCGTTGAAGTTGTCAAAAATTTTCTTGGAAACCACAAAGCTGAAAACCACCGTAAACTCGTAGAAAACATGCTTAAATCTTATGAAATAATGGGATGCAGAATGTCTTTGAAAATTCATTTTTTACATTCTCATCTTGACTTCTTCCCGGCCAACTTTGGGGCTGTAAGTGACGAGCATGGTGAGCACTTCCACCAACAGATCTCAGTTATGGAAAACAGATACCAAGGTAATTTCAACCCAAATATGATGGGAGATTATTGTTGGTTCCTGCAGAAGGAGAGCTCATCATCCTACAAGCGACAAAGGAAGAGGACACACCAAAGTTTCACTTAAGAACAGGAATTTGCCTTTCAGTAGTAACAACAAAATACTAACGCGCTTTGGGTGGATGGTTGGGCGCAGGGGTGGTAACTCCGCCAGCGGAATTCCGCTGTCTGTCTTAAGCCAGAATAAAGGAGGAAAGACATCCCTGTTCACTAATTATTTAAGTATGCTTAACATAAAACGTGGCACGGAAAAGTAGCTTAGACGGCTTTCGTAATAGAAGCGGGTGAGAAAAAAAATGAAAAATAGGGGTTTTCGGTTACACAAAATCTGGACGTGATAGAGAAATTTTGATATCAGATCTGAAATCAGCATCAGCGCTTTAGTAGGAATCAGTAGTTCACGTGTCTGTAACAAAAAAAAGTTGAAATTTGTTGCCTAGTGTTATTCATTGTTCATTTTTACACATACATAAGAAAGTACAACAGAACCGAATTGACTACAGATACATCACGTGTTACAAACATAGCTGTAGCCAGTTTCACAACAGCTTACGCCTGTATCAAAGTGTGGCATCTGTCGCATTCTCTCAGTCGATGGCTTCTCTTCGCAGGTATAGATAGCGTGATATTCACGGAGAGAGAAGGCGAATATATGCCTCCTATTGGAGAATTCCTCGGAGAGTTGACTGACAAGATCAAGGATGAATATAGAGGCAGCGCCTTCGCCGATTCTTTTGTCTCAAAAGGACCAAAAACTTACAGGGTACGTATGAGGGTGGGTGAGGAGCACAAATATATCGTGAAGGATAAAGGCATCACTCTTAACTATGCAAGCCGTAAGATCGTTAAATTTGATTCCCTCAAAGATCAAGTGAGTTTAGAAGATGATGGAAATGATGGTGACCCGCCACCCCACCTGGTTGTAGGCACTCATAACTTCCGGACACAGAAGTTGGGTGGCGTGAAGGAACTTAGGGGTATGAAGATGTGTCGTAATACACACAGGAAACGACACCAGGTGCCGGACACCTACGACACTCTTCCCTTTGGATACCGTTGGGCATGAATATTTATATAAATATATAGTTTGTTTTAGAGTCTATACTTGTTGAGATATTTACAGTTTATTTATTTTTCTATTTATTACGTGTATTTTAAATAAATTATGTTTTAGTTAGTGTTTCATTTTCTCCTTTGTGTGTAAGTGCGTGTGTGCGTGTACAGGAAAAAGGTATGCACCGCCCACTGTATGGTACGCACCAATAAAAAGAGTGTCACGTGACTCCTGCTACTAGTCCAGTTGAGGGACATATCTCTTCCCTGTTTGTTCAGTTCATCCCAGCAAACTCTGGTTCTCAGACGTATCTTTTACCTGTTGAAGAATTCTCGTGTAAACGAAAAATAACGACGGCAACCGCTGATATTGCATGCCCTACATTCCTGAAGTGGTACTCAATAAAATCTACAGATGTGGTGGACTGAAAAAATTTCTAGTCATCCCTCCTTTGAAGCCTTTAAGGGCACATTAAATCGTGCGAAGCATGAGGAGCAAGACGTCCAAATACTCTATGGATATTTTAGTGAGAACATTGCGGGGTTTCTCGGTTCAAACGATGTAATGAAATATGTTGCAGGATTAAATTGTGTTAAAGAATACATTCTTCGTGAAGTGAAAGAATCAATGCTTGCAGAAGAGAAACAAAGGATCTGGGTTGTGAATCTTGTTGATGATTGGTGTGACAAAAGGTATAACGCCATGTTACATCATACAGAGTACGCGTACACTGGGACGGAGAATGTAAATCTTGTGATTATGGACAGTTTAAAATATTTCTACCACTACATACATGTGTAGCATGATGAGGTGCGCAGTGAAATTGTATCTAAAGGTTTATGCGAATTTTTGGCAGAGTTTAGGGATGAGTATCGTTTGTCCAACAAAAAGGACAAGTATGGACACATGTTTCTCTCCAATAGATCACTAGAGTGTTAATAAATTTTATATATGCATAGCTCTTACTTGAGAAAATACAATGGTGAATACAATTACCCCTGAACGTTGTAGAAGATGCATGGTGCGCCTTCCAGGAAGTGTGTGATAAAACATTAACGCTGATAATACTTCACGTATCGCAGATGGAAAAATTCTCTAAACACCTATCTAGTATAATGGGATACAGTTTTAAATATTCGGATGATTTACCAGTGCGCCTCGATTCTTTCATGTTGGAACAATCTCGTACACGAATCTGTGTTATTAACGCTTGACGCATACCGTGTGACTCACACTGAAAAATAAGAAGACGACGCTATAGAAGCGATAAAGGTTAACTCGAAGTAGGAGGAGCGGTCAGAAAATAAGTTTACACGGTGTATAATTTCGTAACTAAAGGACCTACATTGATTATGTTTGAATCAGGTGAATTCGGTAATCATTGTTGGCAACACTGCACGTCGATTCGACTGCCATCTACCGTACACTGGTTATATGAGTCAGTTAAACATGGCGGCTCGACTGGAACAGTACCCTGTCATTTCTGCAACGATATTCCGAGTCTGTCAGTGGTCAAGAATTTCTCGAGCGCATTGTCACAGGAGACGAGACATGGGTTCATCACCGTACTCTGGAAACAAAACTTGTCAGCATTCCAGGAATGGAAACACCCTGGGTCTCCGCGAACAAAGAAGTTCAAGAGTGTGAGGTTCGCCGGCAAAGTGATTACCGTGTTTTGGGACCACAAATGCGTTTTGCTCGCAGACTTCATGCAAAAAGGCACAACAATCAATGCAGCTGCATAATGTCAACACTGGAACGTTTATGAGCGACCATTAAACGTAAATGTCCTGGACTGCTCCGTAGGGCAGGGCACTGTTCCAGTCGAGCCGCCATATTCAACTGACTCATATAACCAATGTACGGTAGATGGCAGCCGAATCGACTTACAGTGTTGCCAACAATGATTAACGAATTCACCTGATACAAACATAATCAATGTGTAGGTCCTTTAGTTACGAAATTATACTCCATGTAAATTTATTTTCTGACCGCCCCTCGTACTTCTATAATTTTGCAAAAAGGAAGTCGAAAAACCATGCAACTATCGGACCTCTGAAAAACGAGAACAGTGCTTTATCTGATGACTTAACAGACGTATATGAAATATTAAGAGTTCAGTACGAATCATCTTTCAGTATCCCAAAAACTGACAAAATGATATGCGATAGAAAATCTATGACTTTTTGGAAACTCGAAAAAATTATGATAACCAACATGGATTTCGGTCAGGCAGATCATGCCTATCACAACTAATGGAACACTACAACAACATTATTGATGCACTTGAAAGTAATGAAAATTATGATGTAATATACACAGACTTTGCCAAAGCGTTCGACAAGTGCGGCCATGGAATCGTAATACATAAACCAAAATATATGGAAATAACAGGAAAAGTAGGGAAATGGATATATAATTTCCTTAGTGAGCGGCGGCAAGTCGTTACAGTACAAGGAGTATCTTCATCAAAATCATAGGTCCTCAGCTCGGTACCACAAGGAACAGTATTAGCTACACTACCAGAGACAGCACAGTAACATCCTTTGCCGATGACACAAAAATCGGTAGAAAAATAAAAATCCCAGAAGATATAGGATCTCTACAAACCGACATGAACAGAATCTACAAGTGGATGGAAGACAGCAATATGTAATTTACACTGAGAAATTTCAGCTGTTACGGTACAGAAAAAGAGAGGACCTAAAATCCATGGAATATTATACCCCCAAATGGACAGGAAATTCAGATAAATTCTAGAGCAAAAGATTTAGGGGCTGTAATGAGTGATGATGCGAAATTTGAAACACAAAATAAGATAGCAGTAAACAGAGCAAAGAGAATAAATGGGCATACTGAGAACCTTTAAACGAAGGGATAGGAATATAATGATTCCTCTACTGAAAGCAGTGATCATACCCAAATTGGAATATTGCTCGGTTCTAACATGCCCATATAAAAAAGAAGACATTAGACAGTTAGAAGGGATTCAGAGAAGCTTCACAGCCAAGATCAAGGGGTGCAAAGAACTAAATTACTGGGAAAGGTTACGCGAACTAAACCTGTATTCACTGGAAAGGAGAAGAGAGAGATACACTATCATTTACACTTGGAAAATAATGGAGAAATTAGTCCCTAATCTTACTCTGAACTCTGTAACTCCCCAAACAATGGTGGAAAGTAGAAAAGGTAGACCGTATCGTGTTCCCAAAATAAAGGCGAGACGAGGAACATTCTTAACCCTGAAAAAAAATAGTTTTGTTGAGAGAGAACCAAAACTGTTTAATCAGCTGCCCAAAGACATAAGGAACACGAGTGGTGTTGCAGTGGACATCTTCAAAAGAAGGTTAGACGCCTGGCTTAGAACAATCCCCGATAAGCCGGGCGTCCCTGGCTATGTGAGGTGGAGAGTACAAGAAACCCACTCACTACTTCACCAGGCCAACTCGAGAGGAGGGGCGACAAGCTTGACCTTCGTGAAATGAGGAATCATCGCACGCAACCTTTGAAAGGTTGAATAGGGATATATATATATATATATATATATATATATATATATATATATATATATATATATCAGGTTGTAACATAAATTCTGCTCGATTAGAAAACGGACGATAGATAATAGAATAACCTCAAGATAATGTGAAATATTATAGTTTTAGAAATGTTGCAAAATACACGCGGCGACAGGTTCGCACATGTTTTATCACGATACAGAATGACTTACGCTAGTGTAGGCTTAGGCTAGTGTAGTATTAGGCAAATGAATATTTTCTCTGGTGTTTTTCATACAGTTACAACGCCACCCCTACGATATTACAGTAATTGAAAAAAACATGGAACCCACGAAAGAGCATATTCGACATGTGATGCTGTATGAGTTCCATCGTCACTGGGGATGAAAAATGGGTCCTCTATAACAATATTAAGCGTCGACATCAGTAGCTTAGCCGTGAAACAAAGCCTGAACCTCAGCCAAGGAATGGACCACATCCAAAGAAAATTTTGCTTTGCGTTTGGTGGGATATGCAAGGAATTATTCATTTTGAGCTTCTGCCAGATAACCAAACAATCACAGCTGAAGTCTACTGCCAACAATTCCAACGACTGAAGATGGCATTACAAGAAAAACGTCCTGCATTAATTAATCGCAGAGGTGTTCTACAGTATTCCACCAGGATAACGCGCGTCCTCACACTGCTCGAATCACCACTGCCCAATTGGAAGCATTTGGCTGGAAAAAAATGCCTCATCCACCTTATTCTGCGGACATTGCACCTTCAGACTACCATTTATTCAGAAGTCTGCAACACCATCTAGATGGACAAAAGTTGCAATCCAGGGAAGCTATCGAAAACGAAGTAATCGCTTTTTTTTAAGTCGAAACCAAGAAACCAGGTGGGAGGAGGTTATAGAAAAAGAAGGGAATTATATTGATAATTAATTTGTCATTATGTCATTTAATTTTTGTTGTGAATAAACTAAAAATTCGAGCAAATTTGTCCTTATAAGTCCTTTAAGTTTTGTTCTGAATGTAGACCTTATACATATTTTAGCGTCAAAGATAGTATTTACTTCAAATCAGAAAAATAAAAAAGTACATGGAAATAACTTTATATACAGTGTCTGTATGACAGTGTGCACAGAGAAAAGACCGCTTGTGGGATCGGGCGACCAACATTTTAGTTGAAAAAGTTGTTGTGAGAGCGTTCCAGATATATATATATATGAAAATGAAAATGAAAATGAAAAGGTTTATTGGCAGACTATAGTCCATATGACAAATATTATTACTACAATGACAGTTCACATACTAAAGATAGAAATATATACAGCTGATTAGGAATAATACAGTAATGTGGAAATTAAGTCGAGCTACAGACATACGTTTTCGGACCAAGAATTCCATAACTTAGAGGATAAATGGCAGGACTCATGTATAGCTTGGATAACCGGGTTGGTTGACTTTTTAATTCTTTGCATCAGACTGTATTGAGCACGTCTTGTTACCTCCGGGAACTCGGGACATTGCGGGTAGAAAACATTTGCGTAGCTGAGCATCTCGGGGATAATTTATGTAAGAGTCTAAAAGAACTGTTGTAGAGCAAATTTAGGGTTCTGCCAGAACCTTTTTTATAGTTCACCCAGAGTTGCTATCCGTAAATATTACTGCAGAAAATACGAAAGAGTGTTTTCAGCTTCATTTGTACCCAACCGAAAGTTCGTTATAGTCATATTCGCTTTAGCACACAGGCTTCGAGATTGTTTTCTTATATCCGAGTCATCACTCAAGGAGCTGGTAATAGTTTGACCCAAATACAGTACTTAAACTCTTGTACTTCCTCAATTACTTCACCTTTCATTTTGAACCTAATATCAGCTGGCTGTTTATAGCTTTTAGGATGAAATTGCATAACTTTAGTTTTTGTAACATTAAAAATCATGTTTCTGCGAATACACTTCATAGACTTTTAGTAGCCGATCCAGACCTTTAACAGAGGGACTTATTAACACCATATCATCGACATAAACTAAGTTATTTATCCTTGTGTTATCTATACAACATCCCACTGTTGCTTCATTAAGTGTACAATTAATCCGTCAATATATACATTAAACAGCATAGGGGAGAGCAAGGAGCTTTGTCTCACCCCGCAAGACACGCCAAAATATTCGGATAGTACAATGCCCCACCTAACGGTAAAAGGTTGGTGGGAATACCAAAATTTCAATAAATTTAATACGTTCATGGGAACCTTCCTGTCTTCTAGTTTTGCAAATAAAATATTGTGGTTCACTCTATCATACCTTTCTTATATCTAGGAAACAGCTAAAAATAGTTGAATTACTGTCAATGTATTTAGATATTGTTTCTTTAAGTACATAGATACACAGGTCAGTTGAATGGGACCTTTTAAAACCAAACTGATTAGATGTCCATAGGTAATCATCTAATCGGATTAAAAAGAGTTTTTCTAGTAGTTTCGAGAAGCAGGAAGCGACAGCAATATGCCTATAATTATTGTTGGACAGAATGTGTCCATGCTTATTTTTGACTAGGGGCAAGATATATACCCTCATGAACTCTGCAGGGATATAGCTATGAACAAGCATGGCTGATAGGAGCGATGATATATGCAGACATACTACGTCATTGGCATATTTTAATTACTCATTCGATAGGTCATCTACCCCTGACGCAGAACCAGTCTTTAACTCTTTAATTAACCTCTTTACTTCAGGAACTGATATCAAAGTATTTTCCCTTGTCCCTCCCACAGTCGTTTCGCTGCAATCTATCTTAAGATTATCGTTACTCACACTGTTAAGAATGTTAGAGTAGTGGTTTTTCCACAGCTTTGCAATTTCATCCTGCCTCGACACCTCATCGATTGTCGGAGGGAGGACACTTTTGACAGCCGTTTGATTCTTAACAAATTTCCAAAAATTTGTTATCATCGTTATTTATGCGAGCTTCACAGGCTTTTGATGCTCGAATAGACTCTTCTTCCCGTTTACATCGCCTTATGACCGCCTTATACTAACCCCTACTTCTACACATATTCATGTATACTGGTCATAATCTGGGTCTACCATGAAAGCACCACAAATCGTAAGCGTCTTTCGATTCCCTCTTCAGGGGGGCAATAAAATCATTCCATCTAGGAATAACCTTAGAATGACAGTTGTAAGATTTAATGAGGGGGCTTCCTGCTTCTCTTAACAGGGATACTATTTACTATAATACCTATCTCTGAGTTTACAGTGAGAATCATTTGAGCAAGGATTACTACAGGCAAGATGCAAAATTTCTAAATTATTAAAGAGGTGACCTGTTCCGTCTTTGTATTCTATTCTCTGTTGCGTATTAACATTCGACTAATCGACGCGATTATTCTTACCTATTGAGTACTTGTTATGTCGTGTTGAGCATAAATTGGTAAAATTAATTAAAAGTTCTAACGGTCTATGATCAGAAAGGAGGAAATCATGCAGAATATGAACTCTAACAATTCGATCCTTTTGATTATTACTCGTGAGAGAATGATCAATACACCTGGTGGTACCACTCATATCACTAACGTATGTAAAATTAACACTGGTTACCCCTGATACAGCTGCATCACTTATACTTAATTTGGCCGACTCACACATGTTACCCAATTCTACAAAGAATTCCGAGTTTTGGTGGTGAAAAGGCCTACCGTACATTAATTCATCTGACAAGTCTACTGCTGATGACGCATGGTACATAAAGTCATTATGGAGGGTAGAGATGAATTTTAGCTCTTGCTTAGGTAGCCAGTGCTCTTGCAGGAGTATCAAATCTGCACTGTCACAGATTTTATGAACATCAACATTATACCTTACATTATATGAGAATTTTCAACAAGTTATCCACAATGACTAACAGAAAATTTATTATTAATATGACTATTATTATACACAGTAAAAATTTCAGACATTACCGTTAGGGCGCCTATTATTATTATTATTTTATTATGATTATGATTATTATTATTATTTTGCCTGTTATAAAATCTCCTGGAAAAGTGAATAAACTCCTTAACAATAATACCGTCTGGCCACTGACTCATATTGTATGGGTTGAAATGCGAATTTACACCTTTAATTATTACTTTAAATGAGTTATAATACGGAAATTTTGTGTTTAGTTTATTAACTAACAATACATGTGTTTTCCACTGACTTCTATCATGTGTCAAATATCGCTCTCCTCATTCGAGAGCTGAATTCGCGACACAAAGAGGGTGAGATTCTTCATCGGTGGCCTTGCCGCGAAGACAGGTTGCGGAACCCTCCGTGAAGAGCGCCTGTTAACTGTGACCCACCCGTCCTCTTCCCTCAATCTCCCTGAGGCAGGGTTCGCCTAGCTGGAGTATTGGTGGCACGATCTTGGGGATGATAGGAGGCACCTCCTCTACTCTGTGGCTTGGTGAGGGTCTGTTAGCGGTGTTTATATCCTGACGGACGCGCGTGCCCCTTCTTTTTCGGTGGGAGTAGGGGGAACTGCACGGCGAGCGAGGCGTTTGAGTAATCGAACGCCTCTCCCCTGCAGTGGAAAGTAGGGAAGAGGGCAGTGATGCCTCGTCTCTTGTCATCGGACAGTCCCTGTTCCTCATTGTGAAATCGGGAGCAGGGGTCCTTTCCTGAACGGGAGGAAGGTTGACCGCTTCCCCTGCATGCTGCGTTTCCACCCTACTTTCAGGGGGGTGAGGTGGGAGCGGGGATTTCGTCTCCCTTGCTGCCCCACGCGCTTCTTGGGGATCTTGGAGCTCTGACTTGCTGAACAACTTCCGAGTAACTGGGTTTTGGGAGGGGCATATCTTCCAACGCATTTTTCTGATTTGACACCAGGTGTTGGTGTTTCAGTTCAACTGTCGACTTCTGTACCTCATTGGACTGTTTGAAGAGCACCGAGACGTCAACATTACACGTAGAGATTACCGGTATTCTATGGAAATTAGTAACTTAGAAGGTAATATTGTTCTCATTATCCCGGAGGGTCGACACTTTATTTATAATGTCTTTTAGGGTATTCTCGTTTCTAGAATTACCTATACGAGTTGGGATGGTAGCACTGAACAGGGTGTTTACCTGTACCCTCGCATGTTCTATTTCTAACGAATCATAGAAATCATGACAAACAGATACGAGAAGGTCTGACCAAATATGATCTATGATACTTTATGAAGTGTAAAACATAACAAAGGATTTTCTACAAGAACACGATTTTCAGCAAACGATCGCATTGTATCTGTAACGATGGGGGAGCAGGCTTGCGAGGGAGCGTAGATGGTGGGGGTGGTTGGGGTGGAGATGGGGGGAACGCCGAAAGGGGTCCCACTCCTCGTCCCTTTAAATAATGGTCTAGATACCGCCGGTTCGATGTTCAGGCATCTTTCACATTAATTATGTAACTACATATTACTAACTACGACACATAAAAGTATATACACGCGGAGTCAATGTACGATTATGACGTAATGAAACATACATTTCTTGCTGAGATTTGCAGTGTATATGGTGGGGGTGTGGGGCGGGAGGAGGGGAAGGGGAAGGGGTTGCTAGTAGGAGTGCTCACTTCTTGTCTTTTTAAAACACGTTCCAGATACCACCAGCTCCATGCACAACCATCCTTATATATATATATGGGAATGAACTCAGAATGGTTCCCTGAGGTTTTTTATGATACACACAGACCGTGCATGGAACAAGGAACTCTTCTAGGAAAATTAAATCCACTATAGTCCGAATAAGTAATGGTAAATGACAAACACTTTAGTTTTTCTTTTTCATGATGTTAGCCCGACGTGGGCAACGGGTCACTAGCAAAGAAGTCCCAAAAATATAGCTTCCCTCACCAGCTATCTGCAAAGCAGATAGGATCCAGCTTTGGGACAGGATCTAGGG
>JAJOZX010001149.1:90000-132500 GCA_023014485.1 Bathynomus jamesi | reverse complement strand
CTTCCCCCACTCTACATTTTTGCACAACCAGTACGCTCCTTCCCCCACTCCACATTTTGCGCCAGTCCTACCGCCTCTTTCCCCAAACTCCTACCCCACATTCCCCTAGTCTACATATTTGCGGGCATACTACTTGTTTCATGCTGTCCTTCTTTTTCCATTCTCCTCTAATAAGTAAGTGGTTAAACGAAATAAGTGTACACATGATGTGAGTAGTATGGGGGCAAAAGGAGAGTGCAATGCAATTGCAAATGTTGATCAGAGTTGCAATGAGTGCCAGTGTCAACCCCCCTCCCCTTGTTGCAAGACCCCCAGTTCCAACCCCCCCTTGTTGCAAGACCCCCTCCCAGTGCCAACCCCAGGGTGCCAATAAAAGGGGAGGGAGAACTCCCCAGCAAGCTGTGGGGAGTCCTCCTAACCTCTTTGGGGAGAAAGTGGGACGGCCTCATCCTCCAAAGGGGTATACCTAACCTAAGAGAGAAAGGAGAAGGAGAGACGGGTGTTCGCTTGGCTGCTGCCAGGCGCATATTGTGACTTCATCCCAGCGCTTGCTGTTTTATAAAGTTCTACTCCGCCAGTTGGCGTAGAAGCCAGTGCTTCCAGGCATTATCAGCCAGTTAGCACATTGTACATCGTTTGGACAGCCAAGAAACGCACACAAATGCACGTACACTCCCGACTATACGCCCATAAAGTATTACACACACAACTATATGCACGATTATATGCGCCGGGTTCAAGACCCGTTGACGAAGCGCAGCAATGCTTCCACACAAAATGGTTGGTAGATAAATGGGAACCCTGGGTATCCTAGGGGTTAAGACGCTGGGCTGCTGGATTCCCCGTTAAACTGTAGGTCTAAGGTGGGTTGTAAAGCGTGAGCGTTGACAGAATGAACAATTCGAGCGGAAGCTATCGAGCGCATAAAAAAGCCTATGTATGTACAGTTCCGGAAAAAGTTCATCCAAAAAATTCTGAAGCTATAAAAAATTAGTACAAGAAGCTACACAAAAACATCCAAAATTTATAATTAGCAATCACGTCAAATTGCATTAATTCACATTAATTCCATTTATTATATAACTCAAACTTCTCTAGGATTTTATCGCACATTTATGCCTGATTTCTGAATATACAGGGGGCGGAATAAGACGGTTTACCGAGAATAAAGGAATCAACTTCTGAAAAATAATATATATCATTTACTACAGAAATTACTAATTAGTACAAGAATAGTAAAAAATTTGGGGGCTAACTGGAATTCACATGGAATATATGACGCGTTCGGTGGAGAAGGGGCGAACGCCACAAAATTCGAAAAATGAGTTTTTTGTCGTATAATTATCCTTTAAAACCTTTGCTTTACCTATGCAAAAAATTAGATGTTAGTCTGCACTCTTTCACGGTAAAATTTAGGTTTTAATGTATCTCAGAGAAATTCACTCCGCATCATTGCTTCACATTGAACACATCTATCTACTTTCTGGTCACTCGACAATGCCCTGTGATGCTAAATTTGGCCAAATTGAACAAAATATAAAAAATAATTAGAGCAATATTATTTACACCAAAAAAGATTATGTTACGGCCATAAGTACAGCCGTTTCGCAGCGCTTCCTAGTTGTAGAAATGAAACAGGCTGATTTTCTCGATTTTGACGTCCTAAAAACGTGCATTGTCATTAGGAAATCAACAACTACTAAATTTACAGATGCAAGAAAGTTAATATTTGACTTTCAACACAAAGAAGGCTACGTAATATCTACTGCATACCGCACAACCCCAGATAATAGCCATCCCGTCAGACTGCAGAAAGGGAAAAAAATCCTAGTGTCAGTTTATTCAATCTAGCCCAGCAGACACTGCAACCAAAGTATTCCCAATTGCTGCCAATAACTAAGGAAAAAATAAAAGATCTCAAAGAATTATCAGACCTAATGCCTGCAACTGCAGTGAACTATTATACAAGATTGTTAAAGGAACTGGAAGAAACCGAAACAGTTGAAGCAGGTAATACAACATTCGACGAAGAGGACCAATAATGGATTACACCAGTTAACATCAGAAGCTATCAATAAATAATATTGTAAAATTTCTTGGCGTTTTATTATATCGACATATTACACAACAATATTTTACTCAAATATGTGTTCAAATTCATACAACATTTCAATAAACCGGAAAAATACAAAGGTTTAAAGTTTACAAACTTTAACTGCATTTTGTGGCATAATTCGAAAATGTTGCGTTCGCCCCTTCTCCACCGAACGCGTCATATATGATCAAGAAAATTAAATAAAAAATAATGATAGCATAAGAAATACGAACGAAGAATATATATATAATAAAAAATAATAATATACTAAACGACGGAGTATAATCTTCAACATATTAGGACAGGAGAAGTATATATATATATATATATATATATATATTATTCATTTATATACTGCGTGGTCATTGCAGTTATATGCATATATATATATATATACACATACACAGTTATATTAAATAATTAAATATATTGAAAATAGAAATAATACTATACACATTGTGTGTGTATATATATATATATATATATACTATATATATTATATATATATTATATATATGTGTGTGTGGTGTGTACATTTATATATATATATATATATATATATATATATATATATATATGTGTGTGTGTGTACATTTATATATATATTATATATATATATATATATACTTATTAAAGATTTATTCATTAAAAATAAAATTTGAAACACCTTATTCTACCAGTTGAGTTTTAACATGGCGCCTGGATGGCGGAAAGCGACAGATAATATCGATTTTTAAAATTTCAATAAATAACTTCTCTTCAATGAAATTTTATTTCTATTATCTCTCGACGTCATAAATTTTAAGCCGATCTCCCGTCCCTGCAAGTTAATTTTTTTAAAAGCTCCTTTAGATGGGGCGTAAATCCTGTCATATAACGTAAACCCTGTCACCATGGACAATCTATGGACATTTATCGTACGTGATCTCTAGACATCATAAAGATTAAACTCACACGTTTATGATACAGCCATCTGTCACGGCCAGTTAATTTTTAAAAATTATTTTCCAGTTTCTGACGATTATTTTTCAGAGGAATTAACCCCAGATATCATCTCTTCATCACGGGCAGTTAATTTTTCTAAATTTATTTTAGATGGGGTACCATAAACTTAAACTGAATTCCAAATTTATTTTCCAACCTCGTTAAGCCCTCATATATAAATGAATGTTTATTATATGTTCAAATCTCCCTTCCCCACCCTTCTGATCGGCGCCCCAGAAAACAAGATTTATTTTCCAAACAAAGCATTTCTCGCTCTCCACGGTTATGGAAGAAATCTATGGAACGGGGAAGATATATTTGACAACCCCCCCAGATTTCACAGGGCAGCCAATCACAACCCTGTGGGCGGAGCCCCAGGACCTCTGGTTGGTGGATGGCATTACTCACACGTTATGTCGCACCCAAATTTCACCGATAGCCAATAGGAAACTCGCGATTCGAGTATTGTGGGTGTTCACAATTAGACTCCGTCTATAAAAGGGTGCATTTTCATCACAGGAATCCACATCAGTTATTTTTATCGACCAGTGCTATAGAAATATCTCGCCATGAGCCAATCGCAGCAGCTCGACATCTTTCCGGATTTGCTTGAAGACGGAGATTTCTATGCAGAAGCTGCACTCTACCTTTTTGGAGCAGCTGAGCGCAATGATCTTCTATCCACGCAAAGCATTGCAGAAATTTGTGACGACGAGAAAGAATCGACCTTTGAAGACGGCATTAAATTTAAGTAATTACGTAATAATTTATGATTCTGGTTATATACATCATATCATTCAGTGCATGTGTTAGTTAATTTTTTAAAATTCGTAATAAAACGAAAGGAAAGGATATTTGTTTCGTGATTATAATTTGCTGGGCGTGTAATATATCCTAACGTAGCGTAGCCTATCCGGGTATAATAAAACCTAGTCTAACACAGCTGAACCTAACCTGACCTAATTTAATAATCCGAAACTTGTATCCGTACTCGATAGAGGTGTGATATTTTTTCTTATAATAGGCAAATTTAGTGACTGTTACTTTGCACGATCTTAATGAAGGACTCTTTCTCGTTTCTAATTTATTTAGTAATCTCATTTTATCCTTTTATTTCGGGATTTCCTTGTTTTTCTACAACGAAAAAATTAATCCCAGGACTCTTTCTCGTTTATAATATAACCTAACACAACTGAACCCAACCTGGTCTAATTTAATAATTCCTAACCTTGCTAATATGACCTAACCTACCGTAGCCTAACTGGAACCTAAACTGACCTAATTTAATAATCCGAAACTTGTATCCGTACTCGATAGAGGTTATATCTTTTCTTATAATACTCAAATTTAGTGAACGATACTTTGCAAGGTCTTAATGGAGGACTCTTTCTCGTTTCTAATTTATTTAGTAATCTCATTTTATCCTTTTATTTCGGGATTTTCTTGTTTTTCTACAAGGAAAAATTAATCCCAGGACTCTTTCTCGTTTATAACAATATAACCGGGCATGATACAACCTAATCTAACCTAACCGAGCATGATATAACCTAACCTATCGTAACCTAGCACAATCTAGCTTGGCATAATATAACCTAATCTAGCACAACTGGACCTAACCTGAACTAATTTAATAATCCGAAACTTGTATCCGTACTCTATAGAGGTGTGATATTTTTTCTTATAATACGTAAATTTAGTGAACGCTGCTTCGCAAGATCTTAATGGAAGACTTTCTCGTTTCTAATTTATTTAGTAATCTCATTTTATCCTTTTGTTTCGGGTTTTTCTTGTTTTTCTACAAAGAAAAAATTATTCCCAGGACTCTTTCTTGTTTATAATAATATAACCAAACCTATCCTAGCCTAGCCGTATATAATATAACCTAACCTAACCTAACCTATATATATATATATATATATATATATATATATATGAGATGTAACTCTTTAATTAAACTTTAATTTAATTTAACTTTAAATGAAAAAGCTTCAGTATGAACTAATCATATTAATTTCTCCTTAAAGGACCAATGCGGAACTTGATCGTGTTATAGCAACTTTTCGCGACAGCTTTGATGAAAGGCGAATAAATGATTTGGAGGCTTTACCGCACAGCCAAGCCAGTGACATGAATACCGGGGTCGAGGTATTGGCTCACATCAGGTCCAACGAATGCCAGGTCATCGAGGAACTAATGTAAGATTTTTGTGGTTAAGAACAAAACACATTGTATTTTCATTTAATTTATTAAATGATAGAAGGCATGTTTTAGTACAATACGGCTTACAGAACTATCGTCCATTAAATAAGTCTAACATTAACGGAAACATTAATACACACGAAAAACTTTACACAATATAGTTACAATTATATACAGACACACGTAAAACTTTACACAATACAGCGAGTAAGAACAAATGGGAACCTTTTTTTATTTGTCTGCATATCATTTCATTCATCTCAGTGTCGCACAAATCGAATAATTTTAAACAATTTATAAATCCCTTCCCACGTGACATGTGCAGGAGAAATAAAAGGCAATACATGGCACAAGTATTGTTAATTATCCTTGGAAGCGGTAAAGATTCCAGACAATTTCAGGGACATGTATCTGTTCGATAAATTGTACAACCACAGGGTCACTCCAGGGTTGAGGGCCGAGTGAATCAAAATAGTACATTCTTTCCCTATTTTTAAAATAGATTGCAAACCAATGAACCCCCTCAACCCCTACAATGTCGGTGTTGACGATAATCCCATACCAATCTCTTGTAGTTGGCAATTTCAATGCTTCATTCTTCTCAAACACACCGATATATTTGGAGCGTGTGATTCGGTCACTTTTCATTACTCTCTGGAGTGTATTCGTGTCCATTTTAAAAGTCTGTGCCAACGTTTCTGAAACGGTCAATTTCTATTAGAGCCTTTGATTCGAGGTACACGAGTACACTAATAGGCGCGTCTATAGGGTTGCTGAATTCCAATCTGATGTTCCCACTTTGTTGTGGACGTAAGTGTGTATTTATACTAGCGATAAGTCAGGGGTAATATGAAATGAGTAAAGGTTAAATTCTTCGAAAAATTCTTCCTGCTTTACACCAAACCCAAGCTCGTCACAGGTACCGGCAATATAAACCAGATTACTATAAGCTCTTGCGCAGAGCGGGAACACAGCGTCTGATGAGCAGTCCGTAACAATAATCCCCCCAATGCTACGCCATTTACGTATAGAGCTATATTTTTAAGGCCGAAATTCTCGAATTTAAAGGCGCTCTTTTTATATTTTCCATTCGACGATGCGTGATCCTGCATTCCAGTTAATATCCTTTTAGGTAGAACTCCAAGGGCCACGTTTTCTAGCTGATTCAAAGCCAACCCGGCAGGCACCGTGTATAGCTTGATCTGTACTCTGCTAATTGGGTATTTTACTGTTGCGTGTATTAAATTTTTTTTAATTTCTACATATTTCGGGGAACTTAATTTCACTCGCCGTACACTTAAATATGTTTCCACGATGTGAATCACAACAGGTTTTGCGCCCTCTTCTTGATCAGGTCCCAGATTTATGCAGATCTCAGGATTCGTGCGGTTGTTTTAGTTTCATGTCGACGCCGTTCATAAGCAGTTTCTCCTGGAACCTGAAGTCTGTATGAAGACGCCCAAAATATTCGTATATATTTTTTTAGAATTTTTAAATTTATCCTTTATACCACTTTCATCTTTAGTCTGATAATAGCCCTCGGCTGTTAAAAGGTGTCCTTCGCTTCTTTGGAAAAGTTGAGGACATTTTCCAGATAGGTTCGTAGGTGATAATAACCCGTTCCTGCCGAGATGTTAACCTGATATAAATACACCTCACACTGGCTATATATGGAGTGTAGAAAGTTGGCTTCAGAGTAAGCAGAGTAACTACCATCGCATTCCGTTCCATCTGAATGGGATATACGCAGTTTAGCGTATATGTGCATGCAGCTCGGATCCAAAAAGTATGGGCCTGAGCTGGGTATCACGAATTCTATAGGGGCACTCGGTGAACTAATTCTGTTTAATGGGTTAATTGTAATAAAGTCGCTGTGGTCAATAGAAACCTGAGTAGAGAACATATCAAAGAGGGACAGCTCCGATTTACAACATTGTGAGATACAAGGATGGATGTAACGCGCCATGACGAATCAGAAATAGTACCACCTCTCTCGACAAGTAGTAATCAGCCTACGATTCGTGAGAGTAGTATCCTCAGCTTATATCAATTTAAAAAATGATCAGCCATAGGCTTCATACGCTTAGAACACTTCTTTTTTGATGTCCTTTTACGTTTAGCTCCACGTGTTGGTAACTCCTTCTTCCTGCCAGCCCTCTTCTTCTTCTTTCCGCCATCACGCATTTTTCTCTTTGCATCTTTGATGATTTTGTCCCGTGTACTTTTTAAATGTTTTTTTAGAGCTTCTTTAGGTTTAGTTCCACCCATTATGTCTTCTACCGCGTTAAAACGTGATTGTAACGCTTTCCTCCCGACGTATCTAGCCCCCCTCTTCAACAGTGGAACAGCGGTGCGTAGTATGGTTGAAAAAATGGATCCAAGCCCACTCCCACGCTGATATCTCACCCCTCGATAGACTGTGAAAGGCCTTCGGGTCATTATAACTGAAAACGACGAAAGTGTATCTTCACTGTTAAGTTCCCTTCACCGAATGGGAAGTTTTTTCCCTCAATCGTTCTTATATATATCGAGATATTGGTTAATAGATTAGTCGCAACATTCACATAATGGGGCTTGTCATATGTAATGCTCAAACTTTTCCCTCTATGGTTGGGGATGTGTGCAATGCGCAGCAGGCGCGCCTGAGTGTCCCCAACAAATTGATGCTCTACGATATTGCTGTAAATACAGCACATGTCTGGGGATGGACAGTTTTCACCCAATTTCTCCCTCTTCAGCTGATACATTAAGCTGGACAAGTCATGTTGTGCCTCGTGAAAGGTATCTCTTTGGAGAGCTGCACTATATCAACCCTCAGCCAAAATTGTGAACAGCTCTTTGTCTTTAATATTTCTACTAAGAGTTCATTTTAACTTCAACGTGCGTGCAGGCGTGTCTATGTTTATGACTTCAAAAAGTAAATCTGCTATCAGGTGCGATTTTTCAAGACTTTTAATTAACCCCGTCACTCTGTCCATGTCTGTGTCATAATGCCCAATTCTTAGTGTTACATTTGTACTCTAGTACTGTACCTCACCGAACAGGACTGATCGCATAGTGTTGTCTAAGGTTATGCCTAATTTTTCACACTCATCGATTCTTCTAAGGATCAGAAATATGATTTGCTCATTTTGAAGAGTTAAAAATTTGGTGGCTAGCTTTAATTCACAAACCCCAACTTCGTACAAATCACGTTCCAACTCAATGGGCCCATGGAGTTCTGTTACAAAGTTGGCCAGGGTGTTGTTAGGATGTACAGACAGAAAAGAAGAGGACGGGAGTGTGACATATAAGTGGTTAGGCGCCATGTTGAATACTATTTAAGCTTCATTATTGCAGCAGCTTTTATATAGGTGTTGAAGCTTTCTGGGTAACCTAGCAATTTCACCAGGTACATTTTTCTCTTTCCTAAACCTTTGCTACCAAAACTTTTTTCAATTTTAAACACACTTTTTCCTAAATTAAATATCATTTTCTGCAAATCCACGTGGTAAAAGCCTCCTGCGATTTCTTCCCCATTCAAATCTTCAAGGTAATACATCATTATCTCGCCTTTAGGTCTCATAGCACTAACTTTAAAAATCTCACGTGTCCATCCTTGCTCAAATCCCTTCGCAAATTTATTTCCCGAACGTGATAGCCCTACATAATCATTGATTTTGGGATGTGTAGAGTGTGGTGATGGTACTCCATCTCTTGTCACATCTGTGCGCGTAACTCTTTCTAAAACTTCATTAGGTGTTGTACCAATCGTAAGGTGATGTGAACGGTTGTATGACGAGGCCAATGATCCCAGAATGTTTATATATCTCTATGTTTTTATGTGTAAAATAACGATGCATGCGTTCCTTTATACAGGGTGGGGCACGGGAATCAAGTGTTTTTTGAATAGCTAGTAATCGGCCATTAGGAATGGGAGGGGCGTGCGGTAGGTAGCATTCCATTCCTGGGTTCATAGCATTTAACTTTAACTAACACTCACCTTTATCTTTCAGGTGCCATCATGGAGCAGTGGACGTTAGAACACCGCATGTTCGCGTATGATCATTTTGTTAGGAGTGGCGAGTCAGTGACAGCAGTTCAGCGTGCGTTTCGCCGCAGATTCAACATTCATCGAAATGACTCTGTTCCCGCTCGTGACACAATCTTACGTTGGGTTAACAATCTTCGAACAGGAGGCTCAATAATGAAAACAAAACCGAAGGGGCCGCAACGCACTGTGCGTACTCCAGAGAACGTTGAAAGGGTCAGACAAGCGATGTTGCAAAGCCCAGGCCGCTCTGCTCGGAGACATTCAGCTGCACTCGGAATTAGCAATCGTACTGTTAGACGGATTTTGCATGAAGAATTACATTTTCACCCATACAAGTTAGCGATGGTGCAGGAATTGAATGTAAACGATTGCCCCCAACGACTGAATTTTGCACAGGAAATGCTTGCACTTTATGAGCAGAATGAAAACATGATGGTGGTAATGAGTGATGAAGCCCATTTCCACCTTAATGGGGCCGTCAACAATCAAAACTGTCGGTATTGGGCTGCTGAAAATCCGCGACAACTCCATGAAAAACCGCTGCATAGCCCTAAGGTTACAGTTTGGTGCGCAGTGGGAAAGTTTGGCGTCATCGGTCCCTATTTCTTCGAACAAAATGGGGTTACCGTTACCATAACATCTGGGCGTTACATTGAGATGGTGAACACCTTTTTCATCCCTGAGTTACGAAGAAGGCGTATTGCTCGTCGACATTTGTGGTTTCAGCAAGATGGGGCCACGCCACACACCGCCAGAGCGTCAATGGCTGTTCTTCGCCCCCTGTTTCCCAACCATCTCATTTCGAGATTTGGTGACATTGCATGGCCCCCTCGGTCCCCTGACTTGTCCACATGTGACTTCTTTCTATGGGGGTACCTCAAGTCACGTGTCTACGAGGACAAGCCCCGTACATTAGATGCATTGAAGGAAGCGATCCGTCAACAAATCATCCAAATCAACAGAGACCTGCTGGGAAGAGTGGAGGCCAATTTTCGTAAACGCCTTCAACAATGCGTCGACGGCCAAGGACATCATATGCCAGATATAATTTTCGGTACATGATTATTATGACATGAAATGCTATGTTCTTACGAATGTTGTTCTACCAATATATTTTCTTTACAAAAATAAATATCATTTTCCTGATTATTCCAAAAACACTTGGTTCCCGTGCCCCACCCTGTAGTACGTTGAACTCTTTCAGCTAAAGAAGCCTTATGTATAGAACTGCTAGTGTAGTAACTGATATTAAACTCTGTCAGCATGTTCTGAAAAGCGCGGTCTATAAATTCTTTCCCCACATCCGTACCAAAATAGCAAGGAACCCTGTCTTCTTTGAACAGCAACGTTTTGGTAGCTTTAGCAACTGTTTCAGACGATTTATTTTTCAGTGGAATTAGCCACAGATATGTATAGAATACATCTATTATGACTAGGATGTAGCGGTATCCGTCGTTATACACTGAATATTTTGTATGTCTGTTAAATCCGCTTGCCAAATAGAGTCAATCGATGCCGCTGTTGCCTTGGCCGTTTTAAACGTTTTTCTCACCGGCTTATGAAGTGTATAAGCATCCTGCTCCCGCAAAAACCTCTCAACATCTTTTTTCCCTACTCCATCATTGTAATCACCTTTGTACAGTCTATTAACGCCGTCATAGGAGGCGGGGTTAGAAATGTCATAATAACGTTCTCTTAATATGTTAGCCATTTGCGTATTTTAGGACACGTGGATAAGGTTGGGCGTTTGTTTTCCTCTTTCTCCTCTTCAGAGATGCTACTGCTGGGGGTGATGGCGTACTCAGTTGTGACACATGCGAGACTTGATTCAAGACTTTTAACCTATTCAGATTTCCTATCAATGTTTTGGGGACACTTACTGGGGACGCTTTAATATGCTTCCACCCTGTTGGTGAGGGCCTGTCCCACTTTCTCACCAGATCATGGACAATTTCGACGATATTGGATCCCTGTACCCTTGTTCCTTCAACAATGACCTCGCCTGTATCGGTCCACTGTATGATTGGGTCCTCACTCAATAGATTATAAAGACTTAAGCCTTTATTCCGCAATGTGTGTGTGTGTGACTGTTTTTAACACATGCTCGGTGTGCAGCGTGGTGTGCGGACAAAGTGTCGACGGACAAAGTGTCGACGGACAAAGTGTCGACGGACAAAGTGTCGACGGACAAAGTGTCGACGGACAAAATGTCGAATGGACAAAATGATAAAAATAATACGATAATATTAAAATACGATAATAATTTTATTGATAAAAATAATACGATAAACTACAAATTTTATCAACGTTTGTTCGTCACTTGAATTCTCAATTCTCAATAAGAAAAATAAAGGGGTGGGGCGTGGTTGACTCCAAATTAGGAGGCGGAGCCACACAAAATGAGTCAACTACGTGTTAGTAGTTTACAATCTGTTTACTGTTCGAAGAATAATCAAAGTTATTCTGTAAATCGTACGAGCTGCCTGTGAGAGTTACCGCCTGTGAGAGTTGTGCACCACTACTTCATAATATTCACAATTTTTGGTCTAATTGTTCCTACATATTGGGATAGCCCAAAATGGAAATCATTAAGACAAATATGAGAGGAAAAAAACTTCTGCATGGCGGCTATATTTATGTTGTTGACAGGAAGAAGGAAGAGAAGATATATTGGAGGTGCGAAAAACGTGGTTATTGTAGCGGAAGAGTTGTGACTACGAGTAATGAAGAGTCAATTTCCACTACTAAAGATCATTGCCATCCACCTGATATGGTCCGCATTGAAGTTCTTAAAGTAAAAGAGAGCATGAAAGAAAGTGCTGGTTGCTCGGAGGAAATAACATCCAATATAATCAATAAACTTATTCAGAAACTTCGATTAGAACAGGCAAGTACAGAAATGGCTTTGGAGCAATCCTCGCATGGAGCACAAATCGGAAGAGTAAATAAGAAATACGCTACAATAAATTATCGATTAAAACGAATACATGAAACCTATATCTTCGTATTCATGACGAAATTTCTGCAGAGCCTCTTGGTCCAAGATCCTTTTCTCATCAAGTGACTTTTCACTTTTTAATAGGCTAACAAATCGCTTTCCATTCTTTTAAGCATGCTTTTACGGGGTACTAGAACCGTGTCCGGATTCTTTGAACTTTGCAGTGAAGCATACACCTCGTGCGAAATCACTACCACTTTCTTCATTATATTATTCTAGTCAGTAAAGGTCCCAAAACTGAAAATAAGATGGGGAGGAATGATCCCCCTCTTTGTACAATAATTCGCTTTTTCTTCCCCACAGTTTGATTTTTACGAGCGAGAGTACGTATTATGTTTTTTTAACGACGTAAGCGAGCTTTCTGTGGGGATTTCATTGGCACATTACATATTATAATATCAAGACAGATTTCACAGATGCATTTTAAAAAGTCGGAGTCGATATTTTTAACAAACATCTGTTGCAGTGCCCGGGGCAATCGTTGATAGATTTTTATTAATTCACGATATTTCTTCAACCTATTTTTCATTCTGGAATATACACCGTTTCAGGATCGTTTGGGAATATATTCGATCTTAGAAGCACCCTAGTGTTTCGCGGGTGAAGGTCACAAAGCAAATATCCATAACACTGACTTGTGGCTTCTTCATAAACCTCCAAAATCTCAATGCAAAAAACTTCACTTTTTTCTACGTGAGGTTCAAAATATGATAATAAAAACCCACTCTAATAGACAGAGTTTATTTCCACAACAGTTTCGATGCCCACTGGCATCCTCCACCCGAAGAGGATGCCAGTGGGCATCGAAACTGTTGTGGAAATAAACTCTGTCTATTACTGTAGAGTGGTTTTTATTATCATACTCCAAAAACTCCTTACGCTGATTCGGGAACGTTTGATTGGCAATTACCCCAATTTGTGACACATCTCTACGTTGCGCGAATAAGACTAGATATTGTGTACTTAACGACACATCACGCATGTATCTATTTTTGAAAAATAGATTCTGATTGATGAAGAATACGCTTATGTTAAGATGGTCTGAGATCACTGTAAATGCCCCGGCAAACGGTTTATCCATTTCCAACATGAGATCGTCAATTACAATGACTGTATGCTCGTCTCCCTTTAACGAATTAACGTCATATACACCTTTGTGGAACAAAATATCATCTTGGTACTTGTTGAACACTGGTTGATACGTCGAATAGCTCCATATTACTTTAGGCACAAATTTTGAGAACATCTCCCCTTATCTTTAATGATTTTAAGCATAAACACAGTTTTACCACATCCTGTAGTGTCAGATATAATATGTGTGAATGGGCTTGTGAGCCTGAATTTTATACAGACTCCATCTCTAATACGTCACACCCTTAAGTGGGTCATTTACAAAATACAGGGTGTTCGGAAAGTCACTGTGCACTTATATTTATTTAATAGCATACTATTGTATGCTATTAAATAAATATAAGTGCACAGTGACTTTCCGAACACCCTGTATAACAAAATTTAAGTGCTGCTACTTATATTCTTGTTTTTCTTTTTTCACAGAACCGTGAATTACGACGATGTAAAGACTCCCATCATCGATATTACAGAGGACCTTGATGACCATGTAGCTACAGACTCCACCCCCGTTGACGAGACCCCACCAGCGATACCTGTAGCATGCGGCAATTCAAAGCGAAGCATGATGAAGAACCCTCCACGTCAGTTGTAAAGCGTGCCAGGATTGTGCCGGTTGCTAGAACCCCAGTAATAGAGCCCCAACCCTCTACGTCTTACGACACAACCCCCCCACAAGAGTACCTACTTCAAACATACCCCCTTATTCCTTCAATTCCGGGTACTTCCTCCACAGCAGCAGCAGCTTCTAGTGCTGTGGAGGAAGGTATAACATTCGAGTTGGTGCGCACCGCTACCCCACCCCTGCCCTGACTAGAAATCGGTACGTAGTCAGGGTTGACCCTGGATCCCTGTATACCAACGGTGTTGGACTACGGTGCGTTGTTGAACGTATTGTGGAGATTGCCCTTCAGAACCGCGACGAATGTGAAGTCCGGACGAGGTTGTCTTTCACGTTCGCGCCAGATGACGGGGACGTAGAGGATTTTTGGATAGTAATACCATTCAGACGCTTGGCAGCTGTAGACATAGGGTATATCTTGGGCCGTATAATGCAGGCCTCTCAAAATAGTACAGCCTTCAATATGGACAACTTCATGATAGATATTGTTAGAGTATTCCGGGTTGCGGGTCATAGTGCCACACCTTGTACTCTTAATTTCAATTCTCCGGTTATTTACAGAAAGCATTTAAACGTCGATCGTGGTTGCGGCTTTATAGCGATAGACTTAGCTCACATGTTCATTGTGCTAAATACATGGATGCAAAAAATTTGGTTGCCTACGGTTGTGCAACGTGCCCGTAAACTGGCTTCAGATTGTAAACTTGAGTTTGAGTGTAATATGGGTCCTGAAGATCTGAGAAGGGTCGAGCAGGAAATGAATGTTCGCATAGTTTTATTTGGAATGGATGATCGTCGCAGGACTGTGTATGTTTTTTAAAAGCTGTGTGAGAGATCGTACAAGTCCTCAACTTATTTTAGGGTTGTCAGGAACATCGTATCTCCCCATCCGTAATATAAGAACTCTCTACGCTAGATATGATAAAAGTCGAAAATATGGAAGGCACCATGATCTGTGTAAGTGATGTCTCGAGTTTGCTGATGATATAGTGAAACATTGTAAGGAGTGCTACATGGTATGTGAGCAGTGTAAAAGCCCCAAATGTGAAAGTCATGTAGTTCAAACTGAGAAGAGTGCGTGTAATGTGTGTAGACGTACATTTTTAAAAAATAAATGTTTTTGAACTCCATAAATCAATTGGCACTTGCAGGAAAATGAGGATTTGTAAGTGCGGTATGTTTCACATGATGGATAACTGCGGGAATTTCAAACATAAATGCGATGAAATTCCCTGTTCTACATGTCATGAAAAATATAAGGCGGATGGAGTGAAGCATGTATGTTATATAAAAGATGCTAAGCCTAAAAATAGCCCTTGCATAACCGTGTACTACAATATAGAAACTTACACGAACGCTGAAACCAAAGAGGTTATTCCACATTTACTAGTAAGTCAGACTATCTGTGATGAGTGCATAGAGATGCACAAATGTGGAAAATGGACAAAGGTTTTTAAAACGACTGCACACGGCAGCCCTGTGAAATCTTTGTATCCTACTGTATATTGTCAAATTAGCGGACAAGTTAAAAAAAATTACTCTGTATGTTCTTGCCCATAACGGGGCAAAATTTGATGCACATTTCCTTTATAAGGAGTTGCTGAACACGAGTTTTCTGCGATATTTACAGTGATCCCTTGAAAAGAGGCAACAAACTAATACAGATGAAGATAAGAGGTAATGTACAGTTTAAAGATAGCCTGCTGTTCACACCTTGTAAATTAGCAAAGCTACCCAAGGTCATGGGCGTAGCGCTGAAGTTTCAAAAGGTATTTCCCTTACACATTCCTCACTAGTGAAACTTTAAATTACGTAGGACTACCTCCAACCAAACATTACTTTAACTACACCAACATGAGTGATAGTGAGAGTGAAGATTTTGACCTCTACTACAACAGTCTTAATGAATCTAGTCCATACAGTGAAGCTGATGAATGTGAACGTTATTGCGTGAATGATCTGCGCTTGCTTAGAGTATGTTTCCAGGCATTTAGGAGGATGTACATAGCTCGTTTCAAATGCAATCCGCTGCAAGTCGCAACCACTATCGACTCATTATGCTTTACGGTGTTCAAGAATAACTTCATGCCTAAAGACACCTTAGCAATCATTCACAGAAACAACCCCCGCATTTATGGGCACAAGGCTATTTACTGGCTCATACACCTACAGCAACAGACCGGGGTATACATACAACACGCCCGCAACACGGAGGAAGTATCCATTAAGGTCAATGGTCGTGTTTTTTGGGTTGATGGCCTAAGTTAGGATCCAACTACTGGTGAAAAGACTGTGCACTCCTTTAACGACTGCTGGTGGCATTGATGCCCACGCCCTGAGTGTGCCGTCACAGGGTACCTCCATGGAAGATACCCCGCCGACAGCCTCGCATGAACCCGTATCCGCGATCAACTTATAGGCTCCTAGTTCACTCACAAGATCGTGTGGGAGCATGAGTATGATGTACGGATGGAAACAGATGGCCAGTACCATGAAGAAATTAGGGCCATTACATGTTCAATGGTGTTGGAACCCCACAAATGCGGTGACAGCTTGTTTGGAGGGCGTACAAACCCATTCAAGCTATACTTTCCGCCTACGGAGGGCGTGAAACTCAATTACTACGACTTCTGTTCTTTATACCCCTAAAGGATGAAGAACAATCCGTACCCCGTAGGCACGCCTGAAAAAATGGTGGGTCCCACCATGCCAATCATCGAGGAGTTCTCAGCTAACTTGAGTGAGCGCTACTTTGGACTCTCTTTCATAGACGTCCTGCTTCTCCTCGCGATTTATGGATGCCGATCTTACCCGTCGTTATAGATCATAAGCTCATGTTTCCCCTGTGCATGAAGTGCGCAGAGTTACAAGGAAAAGTAGTACCTCCAAAGCCTTGCGGCCCAAACAATGGTGATTGTAATCATACAACCAGCCAGCGTAAGATCAGAGGTGTATATACAAGCCCTGAGCTGGACCTAGCCGTTCGCCATGGGTACAGAATATCGAAGATACATGAGGTGTGGAAGTTTCAGAAGCTACCCAACCTTTTCACACCATATATAAACGCTTTTTTGAAGGCTAAGATAGAAGCATCGGGATATCCGCAAGGAGCTGATACCGAAGATGAAAAAAACGGCTTATATTCAGCGTTACCGTGCCTATGAAGGTATACAGCTTGACCGTTCCCAAATTGTTAAGAAGTCTGGGATTATGCCAACGGTCCCGATAAAGAGGTTATGGAGATCGTGAATGTAGGTAATACAAAATAAAGTAAAACATCACCGAATTCAGAGTTAACTGACGAGATCAAGGATGAGTATGGTGATAGTGCATCCGCTGACTCATTTTATCAACAGGGCCAAAAACTTATGTGGTACGGGTGAGGGTGAGGGAGGATATGAAATATATCGTGAAGGCTAAGGGTATCACGCTTAACCATGCGAACCGACGAGTCGTTGACTTCGGCTCGTTGAAGGATCTAGTGTGCTTGGAAAATGACTGCGACCAGCCACCCCAACTGACTGTGGGGACCCACAATTTACGGGCGCAGAAACTGGGGTGTGTGAAGAAACTTAGGGGCACGAAGGTATGCCGTAACACCTATAGGAAGCGTTACCAGGTGCCTGGTACCTATGATACCGTACCCTTTGGATACCTTAATCCTTGATTGTATTTATATATATATATATATATATATATATATATATATATATATGTATGTATTGTTAATGATATGTTTATTTATTACGTATATTTGTAAATATATACCTTCAATAGTTCGTTTATTAAATAAATCGTGTTTCAACTAGCGTTTCACTTTCTCCTTTGTGTGTGTGTGTGTGTGTGTATGTGTGTTTCTGTGTGTGTGAGTGTGTGTGCGTATGTAGAGGAGAAAGTTCTAAACTTCGCTCCCTGTATGACCAGTCACGTGACTCCTACTACTACCTGGGCATATTTTTTCCCTGCTTGTTCAATTGTCCGCTGCAAGCCCTGGATCTTAGACGTGTATTTCCCCACGTAGTAATGGCTACCTTTAATATTGTGTGTTCAACGTTTATGAAGTGGTATTCGGCAAAATATGAAGATATGTTGGATACTAAAAGACTTCCTATTCCACCCTCCTTTGATACTTTTAAGGCAACATTGAACCGTGCGAAGACACATGAGGCACAAATACGCTACGGCTATTCTGGCGAGGGCATTGTAGGATTTCGTGGTACAAGCGATGTATTGAAGTATGTTGTAGACCTAACCTTTATAAAAGCTCACATATACCTCGAAGTAGAAGAAACAACACGTGCAGAAGATAAACAACGGTTATGGTTTGCGAGTCTTGTTGATGAGTGGCGTGACAAGCGATATTATGTCATGTTACATCATACCGAATACTCGTACCCTACGGTTGAGAATGTAAATCTTGTCATCATGGAGAATCTTTAGTACTTTTACGACTACATTAATATATATCATGACGAGGTTTGTGGTGAGGTTGTGGCTAAAGGCCTGTGCGAGTTTTTTACAGAGTTTAGAGACGAGTATCGTCAGCTAAGCAAAAAGGAAAAATATGGGCATATGTTTCTCTCAAATAGTGCACCAGATTGTGAATAAAATGTGTTTAGTTTGTGAAATTCCCCCTAAGCGAAAATGTCTAGTGCGTGTTCTGGGGAGTGGGAGCGATAAAGCATTAAAACCGATATTGCTTCATGTACCGGAAAATTTCTCAAAACACCTGACCAGTATAATGGGATACAAGTATTCACGTTGGAACAGTGCCGTACACGTTTCATCAGCTTATGGTGTTGCTCGCTCCTCCCGTCGAGCCGATCCACCCACCCGTGGTTCATAGTCATCTCAGAGCTTGAACCGACTGGACGTGCACTCCTCGAATACGATGGAACTTCGTTTGAGAAGCATTCTCAATGCCGCGTACGATGTGTACGTGATGAAGTCATTGCGCGTGTTCAGGCGTGAAACTGGTACCATTAACTATGTAACTGAAACTACTTGTAGACAAGCAAACAGTGGCGGCTCGTCGGTAGGCACTGTGGAACTGCAGTACCCCTAAATTTTTTATTTACAATTGAAATAATCAAGAACAATATAAGGATGAGCTCACTGAATAACTTTTTCAATAACTTTTGAAACTTTTATTCATTGCTCAATGCTCATCCTTTTATTTCAGTAATTATTTCAACCCATTCTTAGAGACAGCACCCTAGAATTTTTAGTCACGAGCCGCCACTGCAAGCAAAATCTGGTAAACGTAATGTTGTTTATATAAGTGTTGAGGAGATGAATAGCGTCTTCCTGATAGTTGAGAAGTGGGGTGAGGACCGTTATAAAATATCTGCAGGTGTAAGTACAAGAAGAGAACAGATTAGTGATGCCCCCTCATATGCCGTTGTTTGTGCGTTGTGTATAAATAACGATCAGCCTTGCATCGATATACGACTGATGTGGAAGAATGCATCTGATAATAACGTTCTTGTCCCTACGCGAAACCGATTCATCCTTGACAGAATGTTTGAAATCGTTTGATTCCACTAGCTGAAGCCTATATTAGACGCTCGTGTTAAGGATATAATTTATTTTGACACGGTTCTTGAATACTCATACACCGCTCTGCTCGACGGATTTATTGAATGTAGGAATGAACGAGGCGAGAATGGGTTAGAGCTGGATGCTTATTTAAAAGTTTTAAACTCTTCGAAATATCCCTAAATTTGGTACAAAGGACTTGAGCGGTACAGGGCAGAGATCGCCTACACTGTTCACCCTGAAGAGTTGTATCTCTATATAATGAGTAGCTTTCGTTACGAATTGGAAGATTATTTCAATTGCCGCTATGCAGAGTGAAGAAGAGTTCACGGTTGAAAAGCTAAAGATGGTAAGAAAAAATTCTCGATTAGAATGGAGTGTTTATAAAGTTGTATTTAATAATGACGTGATGGCTAACGATGCCATCTTTCTGCGTGCTTTTGAGTGTATTCTAGCTGTGTTTAAAGATAACTAACCAACCGAATGTAAAGTGGGCACAAAAATAGTATTGAACGATATGAAGGCCATTTATATCGAGTAAAGGTGTCCCTATAACTTGAGCGGTGAAATAATGTTAAGCTGTATTTACCGCGTAGTGCAAAGCAATAATGATGTGACTGTAGACTCGATTACATGCGAGTTTAGAACATAAAGTATTTTGATGTATATTTATTTTTCAATATATTTAATTATTTAATATAATTGTGTGTATATATATATATATATATATATATATATATATATATATATATATATATATTCCTGTCCTAATATATTGATGGTTATACTCGTTTTGTATATTATTATTTTTTGATTATATAGGGTGTCCCATAAGTCCGACATCATAGGAGAAATTCATAGTTTTTCTATTTCTACAAGCCATAATATCTGTGAGCAAGGAAGAACGAATCCAGATAATTCTACTCAGAGGAAATCGGAGTCAAAGAGAGGCCGCTGCTGAATTTAACAGACTGCATCCAGACCGCGAGCCAATAACACAGAGTTCTGTTAGCAGACTTGTTGCAAAGTTTAAGGAAACAGGATCCATAGAAGATAAACCACGCAGTGGACCTTCAAGGAGGTCCACTGACGATGATACAGCGACTGCTATCCTGGCTCATTTTAACAGAAGTCCCAATAAGTCTCTTCGGCGATTGTCCGCCGAGACAGGAGTGTCGAAAAGTAGCATCCATCGCATTCTTCAGGCTCACAAATGGCATCCATATAAACTTCAGATTCTACAGAAATTAAGCGAAGATGATCCCGACCGGCGGATGGAATTTTGTGAATGGGCTACGGCACAATATGTTTGGGATGCCAACTTCCCGTCCACCATTCTGTTCAGTGACGAGGCTGTTTTTTATGGAAATGGTGAGGTAAATCGACAGAATACCCGCTACTGGTCTCAAAACAACCCTCACTGGTATACCTCTTCAAAGGAACAAGGTGGATCTCGGGTGATGGTATGGTGTGGCATTTGGAAGGATCGCATCATAGGCCCTCTCTCTTTCGATGAACATGTCACTCGCGGTACCTACCTACGTATGCTCAAGGAAGAAGCATTTCCCAGTTTCTTGAACGAAGAAGAAAATTTCCCAACATGGTTCCAGCAAGACAGCGCTCCTGGACATTACAGCACCCAAGTAAGGGAATACCTGTACCAACAATTCCCTGGTCATTGGATAGGACGTCGAGGGCGTGTGGAATGGCCAGCTAGAAGCCCGGATCTCACGCCACTAGATTTTTATCTCTGAGGCCACTTGAAAGCGCTGGTATACGCAGAGAAAATTAGGAGTGTTGAACATTTGCGGCAGCGCATTATTGGGGCATGTAACACCATTACTCCTGACATCATTCACCGTGTGCTTGCTGACTGGGTATCACGTCTGAATTTGTGTATTGAAAACAATGGTGGACATATTGAGCACGTTCTTTATATAAAAGCTTTTGTTTTGCCTTTTTTTATTATTTTTCCTATGATGCCGGACTTATGGGACACCCTGCATATATATTCCTCGTTCGTATTTCTTATGCTATTATTAATTTTTTTGCAAATATTCCATCGTTTGATTGTATATTTATTTTCTATATATTTCGTGAAATTGATTCCAATAATTCGTCTAAATAAACAGAATGATGTAACGATGTTTTACTTAACTCTTTTGGTTCTGTATATAAACGATATTATTATTTAATTATACCAAATGGCTGGCTTCTAAACCGACTGACGGATTTCTAAGCCATCTGAAAAGAATATCTGAATAGCGCAATCTGGCAGCTGAAAAGATAATATATACACCTGCCTTCTAGGTATTCTACGTCAACTGGCTGGTAAGCCAACTGGCAGATTATGCCAATTGGCGGAAAGCCAAATGAAGAGAATATGTGCTTTAATTAATTAAATAGCGCAATCTGGCAACTCAACCCTAATAATGTACACTTGAACAAGCCATTTACGCCTTCTAAGAAGCCTTCGAATCCAACTGGCGGATTAAGCCAGCTGGCTGATTAGGAACTTAGAAGACAGTCGGCGCTCGGGTGAACTCTCAATATGTGCTGGGCAGGAGCCGAGCGAACACTCCTCTCTCCTTCTCTCTCTCTTAGGTTAGGTATACCCCTCTCGGGGGTGAGGCCATCCCCACTTCTCCCCCTCTCCCTTTGTTGCACAACCTCTTGCAACATTTCCCCCCTCCCCATTTGTTGCACACCCCTTGCAACATTCCCCTCCCCCTTTGCAACATGAATTGCATTTGCATTGCACGCTCTCCTTTTGCGCCCATACTACTGATATGGATGAAATCTGAAGCTATTCTTTTCAATATACTGTTTCCCACTTTCCCATAAATCTTCTATCAAGACATTTTTCTGTCAGCAAGTGGCCGGCGGATGACAGGGGATCTAAGCCTACTTTGCTACTACTACTTTTCTTGTGTGAAAGCTTTACGCGTTTATAATTTTATGTATGGTATGAGAGTTGTCGGTATTCTTTATTTTCATTTGTTTCTTTCCTTTCTACAGTACTTGTTTCTTGGGTTTGCTAGAGTGGATCTTAAGTTCTTTGTGAGCATGTACCTCTCTCTTTCTTTCTTTGAGATTCCACTTTCGAATTCCTCATTCTTCGAGGAAGATTGAGGAGGGAAAGACAATAGTGGAAATATAGCAATTTAGATAAACACTAATTCCTTACGTGAGTAAATTGAAACCATATATTTAATACCTGAAAAGGTGCCTCCGAAGGCATGTACATAAATTGTCTTCGTCCTATTTTGGTTAATGCACACATACAAATTATACATTTCTGAGTTTTTAGAGAAATTGTAATTAATTCTTGTTTTTAACAAGATTAATGTAAAAACTTTAAGATTCGTTCTAATTTCTAAAAAAAAAGTTTAATTAGTAAATCAAAAGAGTTCACCCATCTTTTACGAGTCAAGTTCTGGCCACATAATTTCTCGATGAGGATTTAATATGGAAACGCTTATAATGAGTTTTTTTTTATAGGTTTCACAATTCTCATTTGATGGTTTTTTTCTTTGTTACAAGTTTGTAGATGGTTGGTTTAATTTTAACAGTTGTGGTGGATTGAAGTTGTAACCTTAATTCCATCTGATATGTCGGGGATGAAATTCATCTCAGATTCTAATTTAATATAATGTTTTAGAGACTTCTCCAAAATTCTATAGAATTTCCTCGAATACTTAAATAACTTTCTTTACTACTTTAATTAAGATACCTAGATACCTCTAACGTTTCGCCCATACTTGTACACTTCAGCCATTTTAAAAAACCAAAAATATAAATTGTTAAATTAATATTTAAAGATACATAAAACCTCAAAATAACATAATTCTTTTATATATAAAATTAAGATAATAAATAAATATATTTTGAAATTATTGCCAGATAAAAATTTAGGTTTGTTTTAAAAAATACAACTCCGCCAAAATTTTCTTTTATGTCCCATTTTAATAAAAAATATTTTTAAACTACAGTATGCATTTCATTGAATTTTATACTGATTATTTTTTATTTATTTATTTACTTATTTATTTATTTTTGTCGTTAAGGATTCCGCTATTTTTTGTTAGCAGAAATTTTCAGTTTTAAATATTATGCGAAAGTTTTCAACAATTTCATTTGTCGGTTGTCTTTTAATGTCAATTTTGAAGTGTACATGAATTTGACTACGTTTATATTTATGTTGCAATGCTTTGAAGTAAAGCGTACTACTGTAGTTGTATGACCTATATAAGAGGTGTTACATCCATCTTCATTACATTTGAATACGTATGCAACATCACTTACATTATTCTCAGAAAAATATTTCCTAGTCGAAAAACATCATAGCAATTTCTTTGGTTTGTACTAAATTCTAACTTTAAACTTTTTTATTTTAGCATTTTCATCAAATTTTATGTTCTTCAGAATACGATTTAATCTTTTTCTTTTTCCATGCCGCCTAATATTTCAGTTTTGTAATAATATATTATATTTCTATCATCTATGTTGCTTTCATTTTTTTATTCAGTGTTATTAAAAAATTATTAAAAACTTTTTCAATAGTAACTTAAAGAACTTCGTTATGAACTAGGTTTTGTTAAATGCAATGTGAAAGTTGTGAAAAATGCAATGTAAAGAGAGTATTAGTTCATTAAAAGATGGTGCGACTGAACACAAAAATGACCCATCAAAAGATGAGCCAGCTGCTGAAGGAATAATTTAACTTTGTGTTTAGCATCCATAAGTCCAAGAAGAAAATAGAAAATCCAGATGAATTCTTTGACATGGCTACAAATCAGCCAAGAACAAGTTCAGAAACGAATCTATTAATGGATTTAGAGTTCTTGGAAGGTGACGTATTTAAGAGTCTATCAAAAATACGAGAAAATTTAACAATAGGGCCAGACACATGGAGTGCCACGTTTCTGAAGAAATGTAAAGAGAGTATTGCCAAATTTTGTTTTTTTATTATCAATAGGCTGAATTATTTTGCAAAAATTTGAAGATAAAGTAAATATTTTAGTTGTAGCAATGTCTAAACAGATAAGCAAGATATTTGAAGATGAAGCCATATTTTTATTTTAAACCGCATTTTGACAGATCTGATGTTATCATGATCTGCCGAGTCAACTAAAAGTGGAAATCGAAATATGCATTTTATTATGAATTACAATTAAACATGCATATGAGCAAAAATTAAATGCCTAAAATTTAAAATTAAGTGTTAAGGAAGACATGACTTCATCTTTTACAACGAAGAAAGAATGTATGAAGAAAATGAACATTGTACAATTTAACAAGATTACATTATTAAGCTAACTCTAAAAAAAATTATTAAGTAAATTCAAAAGAAATAATTCATCAATTATTCAGCAAAAGTAAAATCGAAGGAAAATAATAAATTCATCCAAACTCGTGTCAGCGTTATGCGAATTTGGACTCTATATGTAAAAATGAATATAAGAATATAAATATATACAAATATAAGTATTATATGAATATAAAGACGAATATATGAATTATTCAGTGTTCGTTTTTACACACACACACACACATATATATATATATATATATATATATATATATTATATATATATGGCTTCTTTAGAAGGCAATACACACACACACACACACACACACACACACACATATATATATATATATATATATATCAGTGGCGACTCCAGCTCTTCAAGACTACTCGGGCTCTTTTTAAATTTTCAAGTCTACATATGAGTCGACACTTAAATGCATGACAATAACTTAAGATTATAAATAAAATAAATAAATACATACCTCGGTAAAAAAAATTATTTTAATTTTATTTACTTGAACATAAAGTCCAAGCGTCTTGGTTTTAAAGCAAATTCCTTTAATATTCGGTCATGTAATTCCTTTTTGCTTTCTAAATCAATAAGTATTTCTTTTTCAATTGAAATCCTAGCCAGGGACGAGAGCCGTTCTTGAGCCATTGTGTTTCTTAAATATGATCTAATTCGATCAAGAACAGAGAAACTTCTTTCATTTGAAGCAGAAGTTACGGGTATGGTAAGGAGCTGAATCAGCTTTGTGGTTTTCTTTTAATAATAACACTATGTCCTCCATGGGTGGGCTATACTTCTCAGAATACTTATAATATTAAAAATAAGTCAAATTATTTAAGAAAAGCGAACAACCTCACATTGCGACAAAAATCAAACTGCACCGCCGCCCAAGGCAGTTGAAGGTATGCTTATTGAAATGTAAAAAGTTACCATGTATCACCAGAATTAAAAATTGTGCCTCTACAAGGCCGAAGGATATAAGCCCGAGTTGGAATGTGTTTTTCTTTATAAAAAAAATTAATAGGAGGAAAAACGTATTTTATTTAATGCGAAGTAGAATAAGGCCATAAACCCTCCATCCCCCAATATAATGATCTGCGGAGACTTTAACTTCCCATTTATAAAATACAAAAAGGTGAATAGGAAAATATATCTATTCACCAGAACAAGGGAGGCATAAGAGAAGACCAGGAGCAAGCAAAAATGTTGATGGCTCTCACAAATGAGTTTATGCTGACACAGGAGATAACAGAAAATACCAGAAAAAATAACTGCCTGGATCTGATATTCACGAATAACACGAACTTGATTGCTGATATAAAAATAACCCCAACCATTATCTCAGACCACAACTTAATCGAGATATCAACAAATATGACGACAGCATTAAAAGACAATACACATACTGAGGAAAGAAGTAAATTCGGGGCCTTTAACTTAAACTCCAAGACTATAAATTGGGAAGCAATCAGATCGCACATGGCCCAAATAGAATGGGAACAATTTTCGAGAATAAAACAACTGAAGAAATGCTAACAACCATGGAAGCAAAAACGCTGAGAATTTTAGAAAAATATGCTCCGAAATCACAGCCAAAAGGAAAGAGGAGCTTGCTAGAGAGGCAAAAGAGAAGACTTTTCCGCAAAAGAAAGAGAGTAGAGGCGAAGTAAGGCAACTGCGGAGATAATGACAGGAAAGCAATAAAAGAAAAACTGGAGGGTATCGATAGGGAAATACAAGCCCTGATTAAGGAGCATACAGAGAGGGAAGAGGAAAAGGCGGTAGAAGCAATAAAGAAAACCCAAAATACTTCTATAGCTATGCAAAAAGGAAAACAAAAACGTACGCCACTGTTGGGCCCTTAAGGGCAAGAAATAATGAACTAACCGACGATCCAACAGAAATATCTGATACATTGAGAGCTCAATATGAATCAGTTTTCAGTACCCCAAAAAGTGACAAAGCGATACCTGACATAAATGCATTCTTTGGAGAGGAATTGCAAGGAGAGTATATAACAGACTTTGATTTTACACCAGAAGATGTAGCGAGAGCTATAGGACAAATGAAACCACATTCAGCTGCAGGTCCGACAATTGGAACGCATTATTGATTAAAAATTGTAAAAATTAAATAGCTACACGTTTATACTGGATATGGAGAAGATCCCTAGACACTGGGGAAATACCGAGCATCTTGAAAAGAGCAAACATTGTCCCTATATATAAAGGAAAGGACAGATCTTAAGCAAAGAACTATAGACTAGTGTCATTGATGTCCCACCTCACCAAAGTATTTGAAAGAATAGTTAGAGAGAAAATTTAGGACTTCCTGGAGAAACTGGAAAGATTCAACGAAAATTACCATGGATTCCGATCAGGTAGATCATGCCTATCACAACTAATAGAACACTACAACAATATCCTAGATGCATTGGAAGGCAATAACAACTACGACATTATATACACAGATTTTGCTAAAGCTTTCGACAAATGTGACTATGGTATAATAGCACATAAAATTAAAAATATGGGAATAACATGGCCCCACTCCTGTTCATTATCATGCTAACAGACATATATAGCGGAGTAAACAGCAACATTATAGTAACATCTTTTTCAGACCATACAAAGATCAGCAGAAAAATTAGCGTTGTACATGACGTGGAGGCCTTGCAGAGGGACACGAACAAAATATACAAATGGTCAGAACACAAAAACATATCATTTAACACCGAGAAATTTCAGCTTCTGAGATATGGTAGAAAAGAAGAACTTAAACAGACTGCATATTATGCTGCAGATAGACAGGAAATTCAGAGAAGCACGAAAGCGATCGATCTCGGGATAATAATGACAGATGATGCGAAATTCGAAACACAGAATCAGATAGCGATAAATAAAACAAAAAGAGTCGTGGGACAGGTACTAAGAACGTTCAAGTGAAGGGACAGGACAGTAATGATTTCCCTGCTAAAAACACTGATTATACCAAAACTTGAATACTGCTCAGTTTTGACGTCCCATATAAAAAGGAAGTAACTAATAAACTAGAAGGAACGCAAAGGCATTTCACAGCCAAGATTGATGGCTGCAAAGAACTCGACTACTGGGAAAGACTACCTAAACTAAATCTGTACTCCCTGGAACGAAGAAGAGAGAGGTACACCATAATCTATATATGGAAAATGATCGAAAAACTGGTACCAAACCTAAAACTGAACCCAATTATCATTCAAACAACACTGGAAAATAGGAAAAGTATAATGTGTAGTGTTCCCAAATTAAAGGCCCGAAAAGGGACCTCCTTAACTCTGAAGGAAAATAGCTTGGTTGTCAGGGGGCCAAGACTTTTCAACCAGCTTCCAAAGGACCTCAAAAACTTAACGGGGGTCAAAGTTGAAGTCTTCAAGAGAAGACTGGATGCCTGGCTCAGGACAGTACCAGATGAGCCAGGCGTGCTTGGCTATGTAGGTGGAGAGCGCAAGAAACCAACTCGCTCCTCCACCAAGCCAGACCTAGAGGCGGGCCACCAGCTTGACCTCCGTGTGAAGAGAGACCAACGCACGAAACAACATAAGGTTCATAAGGTATAAAACCTAGCACTTTGTTCGCTTTTTTGACCGCTGCTGTACTTTGTTTCGCCACTTTTAAATCACCAGTGACTATAACTCTTAAATCTTTTTCCTGTTCTACCCTTGCTAACTCCTTCCCTGACATACTATACGCAAAATTACCCTTACGGGAACCTATATGTAAAATTTTGCACTTATCGATGTTAAATCTCATTTGCCATGTGACTGACCAATCTACGATTTTATTCAGATCTTCCTGAATTTTACCTCTATCTTCGTCATTAATCGCCCTACCACCCAACTTCGTGTCATCTCCAATATATATATAAGAAAAATCAAGGGGCCCAATACAGAACCCTGAGGAACGCCGCTCGCTACATTAGCCCAACACGACTCCGCTCCATGAACGATCACCCTCTGTTTTTTTACCTCGGAACCATTCTTCTATCCTATTTTTTACTACACCCCTGATTCCATGAGCCTTAGTTTTTTCAATGAGTCTTTTGTGCGTTACGGTGTCAAACGCTTTTTGGAAATCTAAATACATCACATCAACCGCCCGATGACTATCGTAAACGTCAACCACGCTTTGAAAAAATTCTAAAAGATTATTTAAGCAAGATTTGTTTCGCCTAAAACCGTGCTGCGTATTTCTAACCAAGTTATGCAATTCTAAATGTTCAACTATACGATCCCTAATTATTGATTCCAGTAGCTTACCTACAACGGACGTTAAACTGATTGGCCTATAATTTCCCGCCGCACCTTTATCGCTTTTCTTAAAGATAGGTGTTACATTTTCTAACTTGAAATTATCTGGTACGCACCCCTCAGAAATAGACGCATTAGAAATCTTTGTTAGCGGCACAACAATGTTTACTTTTAATTATTTTAGTTGTATGGGATATATGGAATCCGGCCCCGGTGATTTACGCATTTTCATTTTATCATTATAGCGCATTACCTTCCCTTCACTAACCACAAAATTATCCAAAGTATTACCATTATCAAAAGGTATTATATCTATGACCGTTGGGATATTCGTTACAACTTCTATAGTAAAAACTCTCGTAATAAATTCATTTAGCAAAGTAGCCATTTGCTTGTTTTCAGAAACTAGCTCTCCTTTAAAATTTTTCAACTGCCCCAAGACACTTTTTACTAGATTCCTATTGTTGACGTATTGGAAGACTCGCTTGGGGTTTTCTTTGCTCTCACGAAGTATGGAGATTTCAAATTCGCGCTTGGACTTTTTTATTACACTTCACGCCTTAGAGATATGTAGTTGTTTCGTAACCACAAATTGTCTTTATCGCACTTTTGTAGCCTATACGCCCTGTCTCTACTCTTTATAATATCTCCTACTCTAGAAGTAAACCACAAGGGCTTGTTGTTTACTTTCGCACGCTTAATCTTGTTCGGTACACATTCTTCATTTATAGTCCTAAATACTGTTTCAAACGATTCCCACATTGTTATTAGACCGAGCGCAGACGACGTTGAGCAGGAGGCATAAGACCTGGGGCCAAGATTAGCGACGAAAAGTCAAAGAACAACGATGCGGTCCCATAACATATCGAGCATGTATTAAAAAGCAGTCTCCGACATACAATGAGGAATAAAGGTTTAAGTCTTTATAATCTATTGAGTGAAGATCCCATTATACATTGGACCGATAGAGGTGAGATAGATGTAGAAGGAACAAAGGTACAGGGATCGAACATCGGTGTCATCGTCCATGACTTGGTGAGAAAGTGGGATAGGCCCTCACCAGCAGAATGGAAACATACTAAAGCAAGACTACAGCAAATAAATGTCCCCATAACATTGATAGGTAATCTGAACAGGTTAAAAGACTTGGGACAAGCCTCGCATGTACCACAACTGAGCACGCCTCCGCCCCCAGCGGTAGCATCTCTGAAGAGGAGAAAGAAGAGACCAAATAACAACGGCCAACCCTCCCCGCGTGCCTCTAAAATATGCAAATGGCTAACATATTAAGAAAACGTTATTATGACATTTCCAGCGTAACCTCCTACGGAGGCGTTAATACACTGTACAGAGGCGTTTATAATGAGGGAGGAGGGAAAAAGATGTTGAGAGGTTTTTGCGGGAGCAGGATGCTTATACATTTCATAAGTCGGAGAGAAAAAGGTTTAAAACAGCCAAGAGAAGCTGCCTCGATTGATTCTATTTGGCAGGCAGATTTAACAGACATGCAGAGATATTCGATGTATAATGGTGGCTACCGCTACATCCTATTCATAATAAATGTATTCTCCAGATATTTGTGGTTAATTCCCTGAAAAATAAATCGCCTGAAACAGTTGCTAAAGCCGCCAAAACGCTGATGTTGAAAGAAAACAGGATTCCTGGTTATTTTGGCACGGATATGGGGAAAGAATTTATAAGCCTAGCTTTTCAGAACATGTTGACGGAGTTTAATATCAGTTACTACACTAGCAATGCTATTCTCTACATAAGGCATCTTTAGCTGAAAGAGTTCAACGTACCAAAAAGGAACGCATGCATCGCTATTTCACACATAAAAACACATAGTGGTATATAGACATTTTGGATTCGCTGGCCTCATCGTACGACTGTTCACACCACCGTGGGATTCGTACAACACAACGAAATTTTAGAAAGAGGTACGTATACAGACCGTGATGTAAGAAAAGCTATGCCTAGAGTACCACCACACTCTACGCGTTTTAAAATCAATGATTATGTAAGGGTGTCGTGGTCGGGTAATATATTCGCGAAGGGATTTGGGCAAGGTTGGACACGTGAGATTTTTAAAGTTAGGGCTATGAGACCTAAAGACGGGATAATGATATATTACATTGAATATTTGAATGGGGAAGAAATTGCAAGGGCTTTTTCGGCGAGGAACTACAGAAAGTGGCATTTAATTTTGGAAGAAAGGTGTTTAAAATTGGAAAATTTTAGGCAGCAAAGGTTCAAGAAAGAGAAAAATGTACCTAGTGAAATGGCTAGGGTGCCCAGAAAGCTTCAGCACCTGTACAAAAGCGGATGCAATAATGAAGCTTAAATAGTATGCAACATGGCGCCTAACCACTTCTACGTCACACTCCCGTCCTCTTTTTCTCTCTCTGTACATCCTGGCAAAACCCTGGCCAACTTTGTAACAGAACTCCACGGGCCCATCGAATTGGGTCGTGAATCATATGAGGTAGGAATATGCGAAATTCAATTGGCACCAAGTTTTTAAGTATCGAGAATAAAGAATCCATTTTTACGGTTCTGAGAAATCGTGATGAGTGTGAAAAGGCCAGTGTAACTCGGGATGAAACCATACGTGCCGCCGGAGTAGGGAGGCACAGTACTACACTACAGTAGTAACACTAGGCCTGGGTTACTATGGCGCAGCCGAGGATGTTGTGAGAGACTTAAATGGTAGTTTGAAAAGATCAAATCTTACGGATGATTTAGTATACGAAATTGTAAAGAAAGATACCCCGGCACATACTCTGACTCGAAAATCAGAGGCTAACAGAAATATTAAAGACAAAGGGGTGTTTAAAATTATAACCTAGGGCTGATATGGAGCAGCCCTCCAAAGAGATACCTTTTATGAAACACATCATGACTTGTGCAGTTTAATGTATCAGCTGAAATTGAAGAAATTGAACGATGGCTACCCTCCCCAAAACATGTCCTATATTTACAGCAATATCGTGGAACATCAGTTTGTTGGGGATACCCAGGCGTGCCTGCTGCGCATCGCTCATATTCCCACTCATAAAGGAAGGAGATTAAGCATTACATTCGACAAGCCTCATTATGTCAATGTCGCAACTAAACTACTAACCAATATCTCAATATATATAAGAACAATTGATGGAAAAAGTTTTCCATTCGGTGACAGGAGCTTAACAGTGAAACTATACTTTCGTCGCACTGTGATATAATGACCCGAAAGCCTTTCACACTCTATCAAGGGGTGAAATACCAGCGCGGGAGTGGGATTGGATCCATTTTTCAAGCGTATGGCTGTCCCCTTGCTGAAGAGTGGTACCAGATATCTCGGAACGAAAGCGTTACAATCAGGTCTTAATACGGTAGAAGGCATAATGGCGGGGACTAAGCCTAAAGAAGCTCTAAAAGAGCACTTAAAGCGTACATGGGACGAAATCATCAAAGATGCAAAGAGAAAAATGCGTGGTGGTGGGAAGAAGAAGAAGAGGCCTGTCCGGAAGAAGAAGAAGGGGTTACCAGCATGTGAAGTTAAACGTAAAAGGACATCAAAATAGGAGAAATTCTAAGCGCGTGAAACCTAAGGTTGACCATTTTTTTAACTGATATACGCTAAGGACATCGCTCTCATGAATCATAGGCTGTTTACTACTTGTCGAGATAGGTGTCACTATTTCTGGCTCGCCATGGCACGTTTTACCCACCCGTGTAGTTCACAATGTTGTAAATCGGAGCTGGCCCTCTTTGACATGCCCCTAACACAAGTTTCTATTGAGCACAGTGACTTTATTACAATTAATCGTTTAAAGACAGTTAGCTCCCCGAGTGCTCCTATAGAGTTCGTGATCCCTAGCTCAGGCCCTTACTTTTTTTATCCAAGCTGTGTGCACATGTACGCTAAACTACGAATAGCACATTCAGATGGAAGGGATTGCGACGGCAAATACGTTGTATTCCCAGAAACAAACTTTCTACACTCCATATTCAGTTAGTGTGACGTGTATTTAGATCTGGTCAACATTTCGCAGGAACTGGATACTATCACCTACGAGCCTGTCTGAAAAATGTCCTTAACTTTTCAGAAGAAGCGAAGGATACCGTTTTAACTGCCGAAGGATATTATCAAGCTAAAGATGAAAGCAGTATAAAGGACAAGTTTAAAAATCCTAAGAAGATATATGAATGCTTCGGGCGCCTACACCAGATTTCACATTACAGGAGAAATGCTTGTGAATTGGTCGATATGAAAATAAAGCTCACTCGTACGAACCCTGAGATTTATTTAAATCTGTGGACTCACCAACAAGCGTGCTCAAAGTCCTTGGTGATTCATGTTATGGAAACATATCTCCTCGTGCGCCGAGTGAAATTAAGCTCGGCTAAACAAATAGAAATTGAAAAAATTTACTACACGCCACAGTAAAATATCCAATTAACAGAGTACGGATCAAACTATATACGGTGCCCTCAGGGCTAACATCGAAGCAGATAGAAAATATTGCTCTTGGAGCTCTACCTAAAGGTTATTAATTGGAAGGCAGGAGCAAGTTTCTGTGAATGGAAAATATATAAAGAACGCATTAAATTTCGAAAATTTCGGCCTTAAAAATATAACCCTATACGTCAATGGAGTCGCTTTAGGGGGGACATTAGAAACGGATTATTCAACAGAAGCCATGTTCCCGCTTTGCTCGATAGCTTATAGTAATCTTGCACATATTGTTTGTACTTGCAACGAATTAGGAATCGGCGTAACACAGAAGGAATTCAACGAACAGGTTAACCTTTAACCGTTTGACATCTCGCCTGACTTATCTGTTAGTATTAACACGCACATAAGTCCACAGCAGAGTAGAAACATCGCAGTCAGATTGGAATCCGCCAAGCCGCTAGACGCTCCTAATAGTGTACTAGTTTACCTGGAATCGCAAGCCCTAATAGAGTTTAGAGGTGTAGTTACAGACTTTTAAAAATGGATACGAATACACTCCAGAGAGTAAAGAATAGTGACCGATTCACACGCTCCAAATTTATCGGTGTGTTTGCGAAGAATGAGACGCTGAAGCCCCCAGCTACGAGACACTGCGGCGCACTTATTCTAAATACGGATGTTAGTGACGGAGAAGGGATTGATTGGATAGCCGTTTATTTTAAAAATAGAGAACGAATGTATTATTTTAATTCACTGCGGGGGCCATTCTTAGAATGATACTATTATTGTAAAATTTCTCGAACAATTTCACATTCCCAAAATTTTCTACAACCCTTACTGATTCCAAGGCTACTATAGCAATACTTGCGCCATATACTGCCTATCCTTTCTCATGCATATTGCCCGCGGGAACGATTTTTCAAATTTTATAAAATTATTCGATTTGTGTGACATGAAGGAACTGATGAAATGGTATGCACCCAGATAAAAAAAACAGTTCCATTTTGTAGGCACTCTGTGTACTGTGTGAAGTTTTACGCATATATACAGTATATATTATTGTAGCTTTATCAATTGTAGCAATATTGTGTAAAATTATAAAATGTACTAACAACATTAGTTTGTGTGGCGTTTAAGGAGGCGGCTTATTTCTGTAGCTTATTTAAAAATGTAGTGAAAGCTAATTCTTTAAATAAATTAAGTTGGATATATATATATATATATATATATATATATATATATATATATAATGTATAAAAATGAAATTATGGTCACCCCTATACGTGTGAGAAACATTGAAAGCTAAATAATGTAAAAATGTGTTGTATACAGTAAACGCTATTATGTATTAATTTATAAAACATTCCTCACAGCTTTATCATTTAATAACATGTTGAAAATACAAGATTTATTCTTATCCGACACACACAAGAAAAAGAAAAATATTACCTCACTTCTCCGACGACCTGGCATTCGTAGGACTGAGTGTCCAATAAAACTTCTACCCCCGTGTCCAAATCCTCGGAAACGATATGAGTTTCTACAAAACTATTACGAAACATATCCATAACACGATCCAGCTCCCCAGGCGTCCTTTAATAAAACAGGCAGGGATGTAGACAGAAAATTATAAATTATTTTATCGTCACATCATATAGTTTTTCTGCAGAAAGTTTCCGTGGCTCTGAATTATGAGTATTTATTCCCTCCCTTTAGATATAATCAATGTTCATTCTTATCATAAATACCCAGGGTATCCATTTACCTACTAACCACTATCTTTTTTTTTCGGAAGGATGATCAGCTGGGATTAATGCCCGCCGCCTGCCCTCACCGGGTCTCGACCTTGGCCCGATCGATTCAATTTCTAGAAGCTAATTTGTGTAATTTACAGCCATCCGTAATTTGTTTATCATTTGATCAGTCACTATATATATACAGGGCGTCCCAAAAAAATGTATACACACTTTAAATACTTATAAAGGCAGTGTTTATTAAAATACATTTCATTTTCAAAATGTAATAGAATCTACAGACATTATTTAATTGTTTTGTCAACGCCTGTTTTCAAACTGACGTCCGTTCTGGTCCAGGAACTGCTGATAACGCGAAGCAATGGAATCGCAAACATCACGAAACATTTCGTTTGGTATTTGTGTGCATTCTCGTTCAATGGCTGCTCTCAATTCAGCGACTGTTGCAGGTTTTATAGCGTAGACTTTGTCTTTTAAGTATCCCCATAAAAAAAGGTCTAGTGGTGTGAGGTCTGGTGAACGCGGAGGGTATTCTACGAAACCCCTTCGTCCAATCCACATCCACATCGTGCCAAGTACCACTCGCAATACTCCACTCTTCGGTCCGGATCATCTTCATTAATAGCATGGACTAATCTTGGAATGTAACTTTTCCATTGACAGCGCTTCAAAATGCGTTGGACAGACGATTCTGAAATTCCTACCTCACGACTCGCTTGCCGCGCAGATTTTCTTGGACTTTGGTGATACATTTCCAGTACTCTTTCTTGCTTTGTGGGGCTTGTCGATGTCCGTGGTCTTCCGGAACGCTTCTTGTGGACATTCTGAACAGTTCCATCGGCTTCAAACTTATCTCTAATTCGAGTGATGGTAAGTCGCGTTGGTGGATCTGTTTGAAACTCCCTCCTAAACTGTCTTTGCACTTCAACTGCGTTTTCACACTTCCAGTAGCATTTTAGAATGAATTTCCTTTGTTCAAAGCTTAGTCTGACTGCCATTATTAATTGTAATGGGTTTAACTTGGAAAGAAAGAAACATCAATTGAGCTATCAGCTGTTAAAGTGTGTATACATTTTTTTGGGACGCCCTGTATATAGATGAGATGCCTCTTATTTTCATTGCTCGTTTTCTCCTCTCCTCTTGTACGGACACTCTTCTAACAAGCGTCGTTTCTTTACATCACATATACTGTGTGTTGTTTGCAGTTAATATATATATATATATATATATTATATATATATATATATATATATATAGAGTGTATATATACCGGGTGAACCAAAAGTAGGTGGACAGCAAATGATAACGTTTATTTTGAGAATACATGTACAATTATATTTAATTTTTTTGTATACTATAATACAAAATAAAAAAAAAATTAACATACCAATACAATACAAAAGCACTGAAAATTTTATCAACGCAGGTGCTCAAATTGCTGTCCATCACAATTTACACAGCTTTGAAGTCTACCTTTCACACTTCGACAAACATTTTTGCACAAGTTTCTTTGTGCATTAATTTCTTGAAATGCATCTCTGATGTAATTTTTCAAATCACCAACACTTCGTGGTTTTCGACTATAAACTTTGTCCTTGAGTACTCCCCAAAAGAAAAAATCCATTGGGGTAAAGTCAGGTGAACGTGCAGGCCATTCAATTGGACCTCTTCGGCCGATCCATTTCTCGGGAAATGTTTCATCAAGATACTCACGGACTGCTCTTGAATAATGTGGAGGGGCCCCATCTTGTTGGAAATAGAGGTGATGTGAATTAGGCTGTTGTTGTAAGTGTGGAACAACTTCATTCATTAGAATTTCGAGATACTTATCACCTGTGACTGTTCCATCAACAAAAATTGGTCCTAAAACACCAGAACTTGAAATACCACCCCAAACAGTGACACCAGGCTGGTTTAGTTGCTGCTCTAATGTTAAATGCATGTTCTCACTATACCAGTAAACACAATTATGTCGGTTAACATGACCTGATAATTTGAAAGAAGCCTCATCGGTCCACACAATGTTATCTAAAATTATTGGATTTCCTTCAATTTCGTTCAGCATGATCTCACTAAATTGCAGCCGCCTGTCTGGGTCATCCTCCAATAAGCCATGAATTAGCCGTGGACGATAAGCTTTCAACCCAATAGATTTCAGAATTCGTATAATAGAGGTTTGTGAAATGTCCAGTTCTGCTGAGGCTCTTCTGGTGGACTTTTTGGGACTGTGAACAAATGCTTCGGCAACAAGTTGCTTATTGTCCTCTGTGCAAACTGTTTTGGGTCGACCAGTTCTTGGGGCATTAAGAATTGAGCCAGTGGCATCAAATTTGTCACGAATGCGGTAAATGGTTTGTCTCTTTGGGGCTTGAGTACCAAATGTTTCAACCCATTTTGTTCTAACAGTTTCAGTATTTGAGATTTCCAATACTCTTTTAACACCCATTTTCTGGCATCAGTATTTAGATTATTTGCCATTATGGGTTCTCTGAACTATCTGAAAAGAAAAAAGATTAAATTTAAATAAATTTAGTTATAATATTTAATATAATATAACACAAACACCATAGTTATAATATAATATAACACAAACCCTATTCAACCTACTGTCCATCTACTTTTGGTTCACCCGTTATATAATATATATATATATATATATATATATATATATATAGAGAGAGAGAGAGAGAGAGAGAGAGAGAGAGAGAGAGAGAAGAGTTAAAAAAGAAGTTAAAAAAAGCTTTTGTGGAAATACGGGTACATAATTTTTTACCTACATTTCGTACGTGTTTCTGTCCATTGTTTCAATCTGTTCAGCTTCACAAATGTTAGCCACATCCTGCGATGAGAACAATTCTACCCGATATATATATATATATACTCATTTCACTTCGCAACTGTAACTTACGTAATATCTCCAACTTCGTATACGTCTGGTGCGAAACGATATCTGTTTGACTATCTGTATTCATTGTGACTAGCAATGCGTGGTTATTCACTGACAAATATCGGCTAATATGCACTCGAGCTTAAAATGGCCCAATTTTATAGGTAAAAATTTGTTTTAAATAACTTGCTGTTTGGAATAAATCCATGTAAAGAATGTTGCTTGAAATGCAGAAATCATTTGGTATACAAATTAAATAAAGAGCGCAATCTGGCAACTAATCTTGTGGATTGCCTTGGTTAAATAAAGAAAAAAAATATATACAGGGCGTCCCAAAAAAATGTATACACACTTTAACAGCTGATAGCTCAATTGATGTTTCTTTCTTTCCAAGTTAAACCCATTACAATTAATAATAGCAGTCAGACTAAGCTTTGAACAAGGGAAATTCATTCTAAAATGCTACTGGAAGTGTGAAAACGCAGTTGAAGTGCAAAGACAGTTTAGGAGGGAGTTTCAAACAGATCCACCAACGCGACTTACCATCACTCGAATTAGAGATAAGTTTGAAGCCGATGGAACTGTTCAGAATGTCCACAAGAAGCGTTCCGGAAGACCACGGACATCGACAAGCCCCACAAAGCAAGAAAGAGTACTGGAAACGTATCACCAAAGTCCAAGAAAATCTGTGCGGCAAGCGAGTCGCGAGGTAGGAATTTCAGAATCGTCTGTCCAACGCATTTTGAAGCGCTGTCAATGGAAAAGTTACATTCCAAGATTAGTCCATGCTATTAATGAAGATGATGATCCGGACCGAAGAGTGGAGTATTGCGAGTGGTACTTGGCACGATGTGGATGTGGATTGGACGAAGGGGTTTCGTAGAATACCCTCCGCGTTCACCAGACCTCACACCACTAGACTTTTTTTTATGGGGATACTTAAAAGACAAAGTCTACGCTATAAAACCTGCAACAGTCGCTGAATTGAGAGCAGCCATTGAACGAGAATGCACACAAATACCAAACGAAATGTTTCGTGATGTTTGCGATTCCATTGCTTCGCGTTATCAGCAGTGCCTGGACCAGAACGGACGTCAGTTTGAAAACGGCGTTGACAAAACAATTAAATAATGTCTGTAGATTCTACTACATTTTGAAAATGAAATGTCTTTTAATAAACACTGCCTTTATAAGTATTTAAAGTGTGTATACATTTTTTTGGGACGCCCTGTATATATACACACACTGCCTTCTAAACATTACTGTGGACAATAAGATTTTTTTAACGATATGTGCTGTTTTAAATTATTATTTTATGTGATTAAAGATAAAATTGTATATTAAGGCGAAAATTTGTTTTAAATAACACGGTTTGGATAATTCCCTAATTGTAAAACACGAGAAATGAAATAGTTAGCCCTAATTTAAATGTTATTTTGTTTAAATTATATTAATGTTTTTTGTTATAGCTTAAAGATAAATTTGTTTATTAAGGTTAAAATTTGTTTTTTGTATTAAATTTGGTTCATCATATTCGATTTTTTGGTGCTCTTCCAATATGTGCTCTACCTTAAAATTTACATTCCAATACGTGATCTACCTTAGATTATTCGGATTAGCAGCAGGTACGTTAGTTAGCCTTATAAGGCTAACTAACGAAAATATCACGACTTAACCTAACCAATCGTCAAGGGCGTATAGTTGACCTAACGATTGGTTAGGTTAAGTCATGATATTTTCGTTAGTTAGCCTTATAAGGCTAGTTTCACGGTAGAGCACGTATTGGAATATGGTAGATCACAGTTTCGCGGTAGAGCACATATTGGAAGAGCACCGAATTTTTGTTTGAAAGAGCGCCTACCCAACATCACATTGGCCTCGTGGTGGTTTTCTGCTACAAGAAGCTCAATAGAATAAACTATTGGCGTCGGTTCTTTTTGAGACCTTGTCGGTCTACCCTGGCCCCATATATGTATTTGTTTATGTTTAATAGCTTTGTCTATTAATTGAGTCGTTTTAGAGACCTTGTCAGTCTATTCGTGGTGATGCTGTGCTGATGGTTGTGGTGCTATGCTGATGGTTGATTGCGAGGTAGAATAAAGAAGGCTTCTTTTTTTTCGGGGTTGTGCGGTAGGTATTCAGAGAAGGTATGCTCGTATATATTTTGATATTGGGACAGAACAATTCTTCTTTACATGCATCTGTTTATATACGAAGTGAATGTGTGTGTGTGTGTGTTTAACTTTTAATAATTTTTTTGTGTAGCTCTGGCCAGCATGATCATCTACTCTCTCTCTACATTAATATATATATAATATATATATGTGTGTGTGTGTGTAAAAATGAACCATAAATAATTCCCATATTCCTATACTATCATATTCTTCATTTAATTCTTGTATTCATTTATATAGTTCTTGTATCCATTTTAAAATTCATGTGTTTATATGGTTCATGTATTTATATAATCCTGTATATTCTTATATATTTAACTTTATATAATGCCTATATTCATATGTATGTACGTGTGTGTATTCATTTTTACATAAGGACCAAAATCGCCCAACGCGAGTTTGGATAAAATTTTTGATTTGCTTTCTACTTTGCCAAATAATTGGTGACCTCTTCTTTTTTAAAATCTCATAATCATTTTTTTAGATTTCGCTTAATAAGGAATCCTGCTTAAGCTTTGCAATGTTCATATTTTGTATACATTCTCTTTCGTTATAAAAGAAGAGATCATATCTTGCCTAAGCATTTAAATTGTACATCTTAAACCTTAAAATTGTACTCATATGCATATTTTAGTGTAAAGGTGCATAGTCCGATTTCCACTTTTAGTTAACTTGGCAGATCATGATAACATCAGATCTGAAAAATCGCGGTTTAAGATAAAAATATGGTTTCATCTTCAAATATTTTGTTTACTCGTTCAAGTCTTACCACAGCTAAAAAATTTACTTATTTTCGAATATTGTGCAAAAATAATGCAGCCTTTTTAGCATTTAATGATAATGATGTTAGCAGTTTTGGGGTATATAAACCCCAGTAAAAATCTTCCATTGTCATTCAGAAGCTAATTCAGAGGCTGAGCACTACCTGTACAATTTAGCAGTAAATTACAGAAAAATATAGTCTTTATCTTATCCTTCGAGCCTTGCTCTCTTCAGAAGAACTTAGTCATTAAACTTTCCGGATACGCTATAAGAAGAGTCCGGAATCTTCAGAATTTTTAGTAAGTCTACCAGAGTCCTCTGAGCCACTATAGAAGAACTCGGAGAGTAATATAGAAGAAAACTACTGCAAGTCACACATCCGTTGCTGCCACCTAACTAGAATCCCCGTCGACTTCGAACCAACCCAGGCCGTAGACGGAGGGGTTAACATATATATATATATACACACACAGTAGAATCCGCTTATTATAATCACTTTGGGACGCAGCTATATTGATAATAATAACCGACTGATAACATAAAGCGGTGTATGTTAAAACAGAAAAGTTAAAATAGTTAAAAGGCAGTAATAAAACAATTTAAAAAAGTCATACCTTTAATATTTACTGTCGAAATTCATCTAGTGTTGTTTGCCTGCGGTTTGTTTGCAGTAAGTCGTTAATAAAGCGCTCATAATCATAATGCTTTTGAAATTCAGCAGATCGGTGTTGCACGCCGCGACGAAGTATTTGCAGAGCTTCTCGCATCTGAGCCGAGCGTTTGTTGGAGGGTCTTCTGCACTATCTTCTTGTTTAGTGTCTTCATTCTCTTCCCTTTCTTCAGCCAATTCAGAGCCTGCTTCAGTAACAGCTTGGCATATTTCTGATGATGTCATGGTAGCTGCCACTTGAATTTCCTCATCAATGGCCAACCAGCTTTTAAAATCTTCTTCTGACATACCATCTGGGGGTTTCTCCATGATTTCCTCTTCAATAGCATCCGGTTCTTCATTTGGAGATGTTTCCGTGCCCTTCTTAAAGAAGCCACCCTTTGTGAAACAGTTTTCAATGGTTCTCTCAGTCACTTGTTTCCATGACATTGTTATAAGATGTAGGGCATCAAGGAGGGAAATTATTTTAGCAATATCATTTGCATCAGTTTTTTCTTGAGTCTCATCTAATTCTCCTAAAATTCTGCTACGCATTTCTCTTCTGTAGTAAGCCTTTAGAGTCCGTATGATTCCTTGGTCACATGGTTGAATCAGTGATGTCGTGTT